>CAUZXS010000214.1:27500-37500 GCA_963585895.1 Sepioteuthis lessoniana
GGCAAGGAAACATCGTGCAGTGTTTCTGAGTAGAATAATCAAGAAGTTGTAGGTTCAATCCCAACTACAGTTAAGAATAATAAGGAATACCTACACTAGCTTAAAATTTCTGCCCGATCTTGGTTAGCAGAATTGGAACAGTCTAACTCCGTGGATTAAGTAAATGTTCGGTATTGGCTCACGAGTTCGACATGAAACACCTGAGAAAAGGCAAAAGACATATCTGCCGAAATGTTGTGTGTATTACAATGAAGATGAGATCAATAGACTTAATATTCGAAGCGATAAATATATCTTTATTTAGTATAAAATTTAAAATGTCTTTTTAAGCATTACTTACTTCAGTAACATCATTTCCCTTTTGATCGGAGGGTGGTGTAATGGTTAGCAAGGTAGACTAGCAAACCTACACGAGTGAGTTCGATTCTCATTGGGTGCCCAATTCATGCGGCCTTGTGCTACATCTAAGCAAAAAGCTTAGTAGATTACATATTTCCCTTTTGATCGGAGATTTCATGAATTTAAACCGCTTGTAATGAATGCTTGAAATTTGCAAGCAGCCATTTGACTTTGAACATCTGTATCGCTTTGTCTAAATAAGGACATTACAAATATAGGCGTTTGATTTATGAACTTCTAAATGAAATCACCTAGAGGTTTCAGGTTCGCTCCTGACCACAAGTGAAAATGATCAAAAATGCTTAGTGTAGCGTAACAGTCGAACCCGGTTTCGGTTAACGAAATTGGAAAATTCTATCCCCATGGTATAAATAAAGGGTTCTGTTTGAAGTTCTGTTTGAAGTTCTGTGAAGGCTCCTGATTTTGACAAGAAGCACTCAAAGAAGGCCGAAGGACGCATTGACCAAAATGCTGTGAAAGTAACAATATAGACGAAGACAATAATCCACATACTCTAAATATAAAAATATGTATGTCTGATATGCTGAATTCAATTTGCAGTGTTATCCTTGCATAATATAATGATAAAATACTTGAATATTCCATCTGGAATAGACAAAAGACTAAATAAGCAAGTTGGCAACTGTAGTCGAGGTTGACCCAAAGGCTCCCTTTTCAATAGCTTCTACACCGAGGTGTAGGGGAAGGGCGCTACTGCTTTCCATGGGTTGCTCCACTTTACCCTTGATACTTACCTTATATTGCTGAGTGTTAAGCAAGGAGGTAAAAAGAACAATTTTTAAAGTCTTTTGGTATGACGTGAACTGGAATTGAACCCAGGTCTCCCGGAACATTTGCGAGCACTCTACCTACTTGGCCAATGAACCGGTAAAGACTATCATATTTACCGACCCCTCCGCTCGGGCAGGATATGACACTAGGTCAATTTTTAAGCAGAATTAAACAGGTTTGAATTCAGAGTATTCCTTCTCCTAGACTAGTTGCCTCACCAAGGCTGAAGAACCCAGTTTGTTCTACTATTTAACCGTAGCTGGAGGGAGAATAATTGGATTCATACCTTTCCCAGGGATATTAGTGTTATGTGATATGCAATCAATCTCGTCCAGGATTTGAACTCGTGTCGTCGTGTCCCTTTCCTACGAGGATAACCATTACACTACGGGTAAAGACTATAGTCACCAAATATTTGTGTGTTCAACTGGAGCTGATTGGTTAAAAGAGAAAGTGCGCAGATATGAATGGTATTTTTCAAGATTTTTGTCCTCTCTATTGTATTTCATTAAATCTTATCTTTCAACAGAATTCATTATTCATTATCGCAGTTCTTGAATGTTGACATTATCCTTAGTTATTAATTAAGCCAAAAGAAAATTATCATATTTCAATTTTGTAAGCGTTTTAATCTGTTAAATTTTATTTTGAAACGCTTGGAGGTCTGTATTTGTAAATACAAACAACTCTTAGTTACATGACAAATTATTAAAATATTCATTTTCATCTGCGTGTTAATCCCAGCTGGCTTAAGCATTAATTAACTCACAAAGGTTGATGCTGGCTTAAGCATTAATTAACTCACAAAGGGTTGATGTGCCATTAAATACCACAGCATAATTTAGGACACACACAATATATATATATAATACAAAGATTAATTCGCGAGTCGGAACTATCTGTAAATGCTTTTAGGTAGTATATATATATATATATATATATCATTAAGGGTTTTCATTTATCTTTATTGTCCGAAAACCCTTAATGATAAAAATCATCAAGCTTCGTCACAGAAATTTAGACAACAAATATATACATACATATATATATATATATATATATATATATATATATATATATATATATATGTATGCTTGTGTGTATATATATATATATTATATATATAATAAAACATAGAAAAAGTATGTGTGAATAGCTAAACAATATTCGTTCTGTGATTTTACTTAGGAATGTTTAGTTTTAACTAAGTTCTTTCAAAAGATCAATTTTGATTGTATGGAAGCAATTGATTAATTATGCAGCATTAAATAACCAAGTTTTGTTTATTCATTACAGAAAATATCAAATGAAAACATCACTGGTTTGGTTTCTTTGTTTAATGGCATATCAAGCTTTGTAGGTTATTTAACGCCAAAGCTGCTCTCCTAGAAGAACAGTAGTGGTACTATTTATCCCATAGCTGGGAGGATAAAGGGTTCATACCTTTCCAAGGGTCTTTGCCCGAAAGTGAACGTAATAGCGCGACTGGATTACGAACTCGCGTATGTACGAATTCCGCAGTCCATCGCTTTAACCATTACACCACGACGACACCCCCCTGAAAACATTACTGAAGAACAGTTTGATACAACCTGCTAGCCAACGAAGTTAAAACATCCAAAACAGGCATCAAAACATGTGGTACCAACTGTAGAAGATAAATTCTCATGATAAAAATTCGATTGAACAATTCCTTTTTGAAATATCGTTGTGCAAAAAACACTATTTTTAAAATGAAACATCTATGAATAAGAAAATTTTCTATTTGTTTTCCATAGTTTGACCCATGGAAATCCTTTTCCAACTCATATCCTAAAATGTTACAAAAAGTTGTTTTTCAAAATGGTACGTAACTTTTGGACAACTCTCTTAGATATTAATATTGTTCTGTCGATAATTTTCTTTGTAATTAGAGTTCAACAACTGACAATTTTAGTTTAAACATTTTTATTTATTGCCTAAATTGTTAGTCCTTACATAGAAATAATTCTATATGATTAGTTTTCATAATCAGCTCAAAAAATAACTTTAAACTGATTAGTAATGTTTTTTTAAATGTTAGTAAATATTTTTTTCCGAAACAAATTTGTTGATATTTTTATTTTCTGAAATAACGAAGTTGCAAAACTTGAAAAGCATCGATGAAAACTGGGTCATTTCTACGCTGTGTAAATCGGGTATCACACTGAGTCGTGCAGTTATGGAAATTTTAATTTGTCGAATTTTTATTATTTTTTTCAAATTGAGTAATGCCTTTCCCTGGAAAAGAAAAAAAGCGTTTAAAAATTAAAAATAGAATTTTGAGCTTTCAAAAGTGATCACTTGAATAAGAATCAATCCTGTTATTACATCACGAATGATATCATTGTATATAAAACACCATAAACGTGTCGTATAGTCACAATCCAACTATACAAAGATACAGATACAGGGAAATACGAAACACTGACGACTCTCCGTTGTTCAGGTACGAAATGTTTATTTACTTCTTAACTTTAGTTTTTCGACTCGACAAGAGAGAGAGAGAGACACAATTTTTACTATGCTGACTGTTCCTACATGGTTCAAAAGCACTCCTCCCTACCCCTGCCAGCAGGACTGGCCCGGCCCAGAGTCAAATCAACAACTATCGTCTTTTTCAAAATCACCCAAAAATCTCTGCCCATCGCTTCGGGCATGACGTCATTTACACGCCAGTCACATTTCCTATCTGGGGTTTTTATTATGACATTTTGATTGTCATATCCGCTGCGCGCGAGTGTGAACTGTACTCAATGTGTGTACACCAGCACTAATAGCCGAATAGTTGAAAGCCCAACCAAAACCAAATGATAAAATATAATTAATGAAAAATGCTTAATATAAAAAAGAATCATTCCGTAATTATATAAGAAACGTATAAAAAATGCAAGTTTTTTAAATATCCAATATATATATATATATATATATAGTGAGAGAGCAGGTAACTCAGCGCTCTCTGTATGACTTGATTATATATATACATATATATATATATATATAAGCGATGGAAAGTCGTTATAAAGTTGTAAGCTTCACCCAGAGAAAAGAAGATAGCAGAACATTTTTATCGTAGTAACTTCTCAAAAAATTACAAAAATCTGAATCAATTTTTAGAGTTTTAAATGAAGTGCTATAGTGTAGGACTTTTTGAACGAACGTCGAATATATATATATGTATATATATATATATATTATGATCAAAAGTAACAACTCGGAATATTTCTTGGTAGTTTGTTTATTTTGCCTTTTTTCTCAATTCATTTCGGCCTTAAGTCATCGGTAAAAGAAAAGATTTTTAAAGAGTTCATACGACGCAAATAAAGGACGAAAAGAAATATGAGCAGGTAACGCAACTTATCTATTCGTTGAATGAAATTATTTTTTTGGTATCCAAGTGTTTTGAACTCACCATTTAATAATATGACCAATCAAGAACAGCGAACAGTAAATCTACACGTAGGGGATATTTGTGAGTCGTTCTTAGTGATCTTATGTTTGTATATTCTTTCATAAGAAAGTTACCTTTACGCATAAAAAGACAACATATAATAGCACAATATTTGTTTGTGTTATACTGGTAAGTAGTGGCGTCGACTTCCAAGTAATTTCCTCGCATTAATTAAGTATAAATTGACGAAGAAGGATAGTTCAAGGGAGATAATTTCAATTTCCTTAACTGCTAATACATAGTAGTTATTTTATATTTGCGACTTGTCTGCACTCTAATTCCTTCAGCAGATCATGCTTAAACCAACAAAATTATTAATGATAATTAAGTTTAGAGTTAATGAGCAAATAATTCTTGCATAAAATCTATTGATAAGAAATGGCCTAGCATTAAGTGCAGACTGAAAATGGCAATGCAAATGAACTGACATACACATTATATGTATTTACACATCTCTTTGTATGTTACTGCTTTTATATATATATATATATTATATATATATATATATATTATATATATAATATATATATATATATATTTGATGTACGAGAAAAAGTCTAAGCCTCATCCAAAAATAAGAGCCATAACTAAACACTTTTGTTGTCGGAAGAGTTCGAATTAAACTATTAAAAACTAATTCAGATTTGAATTACAAGACCAGAAAATTACGTGGATGCGTATTTCTAAGCTTCTTGGGAAGACGTGGCCCTGGGAGGGGATTGGACCGTGTCCTCTGGAAAGAGTACGGATGTAACTTGCGAGACACATTTAGGTTATTTGCCCGCGCAATTACCATGACTAGTTGATTTGGCGTCACTTGTGTGCAATATGAACTGGTGACTCTGTTATAGAATTTCGGCACTGCAATCTGTGGTCGCTAGTTCGACATCTAGTGGTGGAGATACGGTATACAGTGCTGATGAGACCTAATAAGGTCGAAACAGCTCTTCAGTGTTCCCGTATATCGTGCGTAGATGTTCGGCGGATTTTCTGGTCATGGTAATTCAATTCTCAATATTAATTCCTCTACTTAAAAAAATATGTACATTAATTCAGATTTTTATATAGGACTCACCTGCTCAGAAATTATCGTCGTAGGAAATGGACACGGCAACAGGAGTTCAAATCCTAGACGTGGACTAATTCATATAGCACTAATACCCTTGGGGAAGGTATGAATCCAGTTATTCTCCTCCAGCTATGGGTAAATAGTAGGACAGACTAGGTTCTTCAGCCTTGGTTAGGCAACTAGTCTAGGAGAAGGAAACTCTGAATTCAAACCTATTAAACTCCGCTTAAAATTGACCTAGTGTCATATCCTGCCCGAGCGGAGGGGTTGGTAAATATTACCTGCTCAGAAATTATGACGAAGGTGAGATGTACGTGACAAATCTGAAATTTTATTCAGTCTTGAAAATTTTAAATCACTATGGACCCCCACATATGCCTGGCAAAAGCAGGACGACCAGCACGAACATACAATCAGCAGCTATATGAGGATACGGGATGTAGCCCTGAAGGACCTGCCAGAGGCGATGAACGATAGGGAGAAGTGGCGAGAGGGGGTCAGGGATATCCATGCAAGTGGCACAAGATGATGATGAAAAAAAGACCATAATTCTGATAAACGAAATATTGTTAAATCCGTTTTCAGTATGTTGGTTTATCCACAACACGTCCATATTTCCGGACAAACTTCTTAATTTTCTCTTTTAGATATTCCATCTCTGGTGGTAAAGTCTTTGAAGAAACTTGATACGCTTTATGGTGGCTGTAGCCTCCCCCTGTCCCACCAAGCCCTAGCCACCACCCAGATGTTTACAGTCACATCCACTAACCCATGACATGTCTCTCCCTTTCTCCCTTTTCTGTCTCTCCTTCTTATGTCCCTTCTCTCGTTTTATTTTTATCTGCGTTTATATTTACCTATTTCCTCCGGTGCTAAACTTTAGAAAAAAAAAAACCTCATTCTGAGGAAGCCTTTTTTAAAATAAAGACGAAATATCATTGCTAAATCAGTTGTCAGTGTTGGTATATCCGCTTAAGAACTTATTTTTTCTCATATATAAATGAGTGTTGTTCCCTGCTTTTAACTGGGCCATCTGGCATTTCTGCCAGATTGGGTATCGACAACAAAACATAGCACAAGACCATGCTGGTTTAGTTTAAGCTACGAACAACCATACACGCCAGATTCACGTTACATCTTATGACTCCAAGTCCAGCAGGGTCACTTGGCTCACGTAAGTCCACAGAGTACGAGTCTCGACACGTGCCCGACCTAACCCCTTCCTTAAACCCCACTATAAAAAAGACCTTATGTTAAATGATCTCAGGTGGGAAGCCGAGACAAATATCTCACACACACTTATATATATATATATATATAGAAAGAGAGAGAGAAAAACAGACAGAGACAGAGTAAGATGGTGGAGTAGTCAAATCGGATGATTGCAATTTTTATACGTATATATATATATATATATATATTATATATATTGACAGACAGACAGACAGACAGACAAAGAGAGAGTAAGATGGAGAAGTAGTCAAATAGATGACTGCAATTTTCATACTTAGATATATATATTATATATATATATATATGTAGTGACAAGCAGACAGAGAGAGAGAGAGAGAGAGAGAGAAAGATGGAGAAGTAGTCAAATAGGGTGATTGCCATTTTAATCGTAGATCTATATATATATATATATAGAGAGAGAGAGAGACAGACAGACAGACAGAGAAATATGGAGAAGTAGTCAAATCGGATGACTCAATTTTTATTTGTATATATATATATATATAGAGAGAGAGAGAGAGAGGGACAAAGAAAGAAACAGAAAGAAAGATGGAGAAGTAGTCAAATCGATGATTGTAATTTTTGTAAAAATATATGAAACTTGTAGTCCTGGAATTGTCATAAAGAGATGTGTAAACATTTATTTTAGGTTTGTATGCAACTCTACTGGGCCGTATTAACCACCTTTCCTGATTTATAATTTTTAGAGCGATTGGATGTTGTTTGGTTGGTTGTTTTGTTTCAAACAGTTAAATGTCAAAACAGTTCTATTTCAAAACAATTCAGTTTAGCATAAGTTCACACATTAGTTCTATTAAAAAATAGTTCTATTACAAACAGTTCAGTCTAGCATAAGCATGCATTTTCAATGTCAAAAACGGATCTATCCAAACGATTCAGGTTAAGCATAAGTACACAGTTCAGATCTATTTGACCCATTGATAAGATCTTATCTGGTGCTACCCACTCCTGGTCAGAGTAGACCAAGGAGTGGCGGCAATAAAGGGTACTCCGCATTCCTTAAAGCTCCAGCATTACTGGAACCTCACCATCAGATTGTTTAGTGTCATATCCAAGACACTCGTTGAGGGGATCTTACCCTTCTGCAGAGAAGCAGTCAGGGTGTTCTACGGTCCCAGCCGACTGGGCAATTAGAACGATTTGTTTATTGCAATTTGTATATATAAATAAATCGTCATTTATTTCAGCTGGTCCCTCCATAAGGGAAACCAACTTCTTCACGTAATGGAGAGAAAAAAATTATAAAATATTTTTTCAATAGATTCTTACTCGTTTAATATATACATATATATATAAGGCTTGGAAATTTTGTAACTATTTGTTTATATATATATATATATATATATATATATATATATATATATATATATATATATATATATTGAGAGAGAGAAGGAGAAGGAGAGCGCGAGGGACAGAGACAGACTGGTTATAATGTCAATAAGATGGTGAGATTGTAACTTTTTTTTTTTTTTGTCGTCGGAGTCAATGTGGAACTGCTGTATAATTCAAGTGAGTGACACTTAAGATATTTATGGATTTAAACGTTTTTATTTTTTGGCCAAGTTGTTAGTTCTGAAAAATACTGCTATGTAACTACTTTACACTCGCTTGACAAACTACGTATAAAAAAAGTAATTTATACTGCTTAATTAAATGTGAATACAATCAAATGTAAATACTTATCAAATAATAGAATACTTTGATTGAAGTTTAGAATTTTAGATTATTTACCTTTAGTTACGACTCACAGTCTCATAACGTCTTGGTGGTTTGTTCTTTTTATAGCCTCTCCTGTCCCTACGAGTAAATCATCTTTTTAAGACTCAAGTTACAACTGATAAGAATACTAACTTTAGGAGCCCATGAGGTCAAAGCAACTTTTACCAACATTACAATTAAGGGTCCATTGGCATAATAGTTTGGGTATTTCCCAGTGGGCCGGTTGATCCCAAGTTGAGTCATACCAAAAGCTCTAAAAGCGGTACTTGATGCCTCCTTGATTAATACTCAGCATTACAAGGTACGGATCAAGGGTAACTGGAACAATCTAGGGAAAGGAGTAATGTTCTTCTCTACACTTCGGTGTAGTAACTATTTAAAAGGGAGCCTCCGGGTGGCCCTCGACAACAGTCGGCCAATATATAACAGCTCTGTACGAACACAGGATATAGTCTTCAAGACCTGCCAGAAGCGATGGGTGATAGAGACGAATGGTGAGAGAGAGAGAGAGAGAGAGAGAGAAAGAGAAAGAGAGAGAGGGGGGTAGTCAGGGAAATCAGTACTAGCAGCATTATATATATATATATATATATATATATATATATATATATATATATATGTACATAATGCCGTTGGTTTAAAAAACAACTTTTTGTGGCATTGTGCTCACAAATATTTAACTGACATAGTTTTGTAAAAAAACACAATTTAATTTGAATAAGTATAAGTTGAGAGATTTCTTAATTCAAATATTTTTATTTTGTATTGGAATACTGCAAAATTATTTCATAGTCTCAGCTTTAAAAAAATGACTATAAATAACAAATTTAAGTTATGATTAATTAAAAATGTTCGTTTGGTTGGTTGATTGGCTGGTTGGCTTTATGGCATATAAACTTTTTGTAGGTTATTTAATGTCAAATCCATTTTTAAACAAATAATTTCTATTTCAAAAATTTCAGTTTAGCATAAGTACACAGTTTAATTGTTTAAAAGATTTCTATTTCAAGAGAGTGTTCGCCAATGGCCCGGGAGACCTGGGTTCAATCCCAGGTCGAGTCATACCAAAGACTTTAAAAATGGAACTTGATACCACCTTGCTTAACACTCAGCATTATAAGGTACGGTTCAAGGGTAAAGTGGAGCAATCCAGGGAATGGAGTAGCGCCCTCCCCTACACCTTGGTGTAGTAGCTATCGAAAAGGGAGCCTTCGGTCACCCTCGACTATGGTCGCTAACTTTACTTACTTATTTCTACTAATTCAGTTTAGTATGAGTATAGGTTTTGTTTACAC
>CAUZXS010000214.1:55000-80000 GCA_963585895.1 Sepioteuthis lessoniana
TTAAAAAAAAACTAGGAAATTTTGATCAATATGTCAGCCCTGTATGTATGCAATTTAGAGGATCTGCCAAGAACGATTATCAATAAGGACGGAAGGCAAATAAATCAGGGAACTTCATCTTATCAACGTTTTTTGATACAGATTCAAAATAGGTCGTTTGAACTAAAGAATCAAAATAATCCTGATCTATTTGGAATCTGTATGAATATACACTTTTATAGATTTTATATATATATATATATATATATATATATATATATATATATATATGTGTGTGTGTGTCTGTGTATGTATATATATATATATATATATGAGGTTAAGTTTATGCAGTTGCATAACGCCGACTTGGGAAGACGTGGCCTTAGAGGTGACCGTGTCCTCTGTAGGTTAACACCATACTCAAAAAACGTACCTTCAAGACACATCAGGTTAAGTGGTCGCACATTTCCAGCATGACTAGTTAATTTTTCATCGCTTATGTGTGGCTTGCACCGGTGGCACAGGTGTAGAGTTTCGGCCTCTGCATTCTGTGGTTGTTGGTTCGATCTCCAGTGGTGAAGATCACGGTATGCGCTGCTGATGAGACCTAATAAGGTCGAAGCAGCTGTTCAGTGTTCCGTATGTCGCACGTAAGTGTTTGCCGGATTTTCTGGTCATAGTGATTCCAAATAATATATATATACATATTTTTGTGGGGGAGAACATTTTATAGTGCTAATTAGTACAGTGAAATTGGCGACCGGAGTCGAGGGCGACCTGAACCCTCCCTTTTCAATAGGTATACGAGAGGGTGCTACTCCTTTCCCTGGATTGCTCCCTTTTACTGTTCATCCGTACCTTATAATGCTGAGTTTAAAGCAAGTACCATTTTTTGCGTCTTTGGTGTGACTCGACCTGAAATTGAACCCCGGTTTCCCTGAACATTGGCAAACCCACAAACCACAAAGCCAATGCTAATACTCTTGGGAAGAGAAAGAATCCAACTCTACTCCTTTCAACTATGCCTAAATAGTCAGGATAGGCAAGACACTGTAAACTTTGTATGGCAAGTGGTCTCGGAAAAAGAAAAGAAACTCTGAATTCAGACTCGTTAAACTTCGCGCAAAATTGACCTTGCACCCCATCCTTCACTTTCGGGAGGGACGGGTAAATATCTATATCAAAAATAAGAATGAAAAAATACGAAACTTGTATCACTGCTCAAAGGTCAGGAACCTACATCGCTTTTTATTGGAAAAATAGAAGAAACAAATAGTTTGATCTAAGGTAAAGACATTCATTTTATACCCAGACTGATGGGTTTCTTTTTACATAAACCGGTTAAATAATTCATTGGTAATAAAGAGAGACGACAGGGAAGACAGTTTCTAAATTTATGATAATATTGATTGAACAGAAATAATGAATTATTGATTGCAACGTGAAAACGAAAAGCAGAGTTTATCTATAATTAAAATTAAGAGCCACATCAACAATAATAATAAATGACAAGCCAAACAACATCATTCTCAATCGAGTCATTGTTCTATTCTTTCTTTAATAAGAATTATTCAAATAATAATCACTGTTACAACTAGAAAGGTGTAGAAAACAAAGTTGTTATATAAACGTTACTCAACAGGAAAATCTCGACTCCATTTTAACATAAAGGTGCAGAGAAAACACATACACACATGCACACACACACACACACATAAACATACATACACACATATATATATATATATCACAAACCAACATTATATATATATATATATATATATATATATATATATATATATATATATATATATATATACTAAATACCATTCATTTTTATAAGTACAGAGAAGAAACACACACACACACACACACACACACACACATATACATATATACCAACCATTATCATATATCTGTATATATAGTAATAACCATCATATATATCTCTATATATATATACACGCGCACGCGCGCACACACACACACACACACACACACACACACACACACACACACATATATATATATATATATATATATATATATATATATATATATATATATATATATACCAGCCAATATTATCATATTATTTTCAAACCATTAGTATGAGGTACAGAGAAGGCACACAGAAAGACACACACACACATATGTATGCATATTTACCAACTATTATATATATATATATATATATATATATATATATATATATATATATATATATATATAAAACATTAATATATATATATATATATATATATATATATGCATATTTACCAATTATTATTATATGTATACGTACTTACCAACCATTTTTTTATACATGGATTTACTAAATATTATATGTATATATATATATATATATATATATATATATATATTCACCAATCATTATTACATGTATGTATGTATGTATGTATGTATGTATCTATAAATATATATATATATTTACTAAACAATATATATATATATATATATATATATATATATATATATATATATATACCAACCATCATTATATTATTCTATATTTACCAACTATTATTGCATGTATACGTATATATTGTTAACCATTATATATATATATGTGTGTGTGTGTGTGTGTGTGTGTGTGTGTGCTAACCCCTCGGCACGGACAGGATGCAACACAAGATCATTTTTTAAGCGAAGTTGACTAGGTTGAATTTAGTATTTTTTACAAATGCCATACCAATGTTAAAAATCTGCCTACTACGTGCCCAGAGCTGACATAAAAATAGTTTGATCCTTACTTTACTCAAGAGTATTAGTGGTACGGGAAATGCAATCCGCCTCTTCCAGATTTGTACTAAGGTCAACAAGTCCATTTCTTAAAACAATATCAAATACACCTCGAGTTACATAAATACATACATGTGAGGGGGGTGTATGTTTGTATATCTATCATCATCCAATAATTAATCACCCAGTCGGAAGGCTATAGAATACAGTGACTCTATCTCTTAAAGATGGGCAACCCCCCCCCAAAAAAAAGGAAGTCCTGTCTATGATATCTACATCTGATAGTGAGGCCCTTCTCCTGGAGTTCTGTGAAGTTTTTAGTTCTTTTACATACTCATTATACCAGGCTATTGGCCTAATGAGTAGAGGTAATTTACTAAGCATTTTTTGCTTAGATGTGGCAGAAGGCCATATGAAAGGGGCACCCAATAAGACTCGATGGCCTAATGAGTAGAGTGTTCGGCAATGGTCCGGAAGACCAGGGTTCAATCCCTGGTCGCGTCATACCAAAGACTTTTAAAATGGTACTTGATACCTCCTTGCTTAACCCTCAGCATGATAAGGTACGTATCAAGGGTAAAAAAGGAACGATCCAAAGAAGGGAGTGGCGTCCTCCACCACACATCAGTGTAGTAGTTATTGAAAAGGGAGCCTTCTGGTCACCCTCGACTACGGTCGCCAACTTACTTACTTACTTACATAGTCATTAATTCTTGACCTACTTGACCCGGAGTTGTGGTTCCTGTTAAGTTTCTGGGTCAAATAGATTAAAAATTGATCGTAATCTATTGGAACTTTTTTAAAAAAAAAAATCCTAAGAAATAACTATGCAAAAAATGTAAACACGATGCCATAACCTTATGTTTGGTATTGTTTTGCTTTATGGCATATCAACCATTACAGGTTAATTAACGCCAAGTCCTATTCATACATATATACTAAATATATATATGACTTGGTTTGGTTCGGTTTAATGTCATAACCATAGTAGGCTATTTAATGCGAAATCCAATTTATACATATTAAATATATTTGATTTGTTTACGTGAGTTTTATCACCTACCAACCATTTCAGGCTATTTAATTCCAAATCTTACTTATACATATATTAAGTATATAGGATTTGGTTTGGTTAGGTTTTATGGCATATCAACCACTGCAGGTTATTTAATGCAAAAGAGAGGATGACCTCGATATAAACTAAGAATCATTCAAACTGCAAAAACGAGTGAGTTTAAATCTCATGAAGTACCCCATAATTATTCTTTTTACTAATTCTCACTGTCAATGTTTTTCAATAATGCATAATATAAATCTTCCAAAATTAGCAACAGCTACATAATAAAGAAGAAAAAAATATGAAGGAGAATATATATATATATATATATATATAGCCTTTGAGATTTGAAATAGAAACCATTCGACCGGCGGTCAACAGTGAAAGAAAATTTACTTACCCCCAAATTATTTTACTCAACCAACTACATTTTCAGTCAATTATAGTAAATAATTTTACTACAAGTCCAGGCATTCTAGAAGGTAAGAAAATATGGATATTACTTACTTGTATAAGTTGTTTTTCGGTTGGTGGTTGGTGGAAGTATGCGGGTTTTTTTCTTTTTTTCAAATGTTCATTTTTACTTTTCGAAAGCGGAGAGCGGATTAATCAAGAATAATTTTTCCAAATACATTTCGAAAAATCTCTGATCTGGACAACAGAGACATTTTGGCTCCACTGTGGAAGCGTTAATTTTACAATAACTAGATTTCCATGTGTGTGTGTGTGAGAGAGAGAGAGAGGGGCTGATCATTCTAAATTCCATTTGTTAGATCTTCCTTTGATGATTTTGGTGTATTTTGGGGATGCTACTCCTTTTTCTTTAACCAGACGGTCATCAGGCGCCAGACACAAGACCAAAGAATTCCCTAATGACATTGTAGGTCGTTATGAGTAACTTGTGAATCTTCAATGGATTATAAAAAGAATCAGTTTTCCTTTTTCTATATTTGAGGAGACTCTTTTAATTGCGATTTTTGATCGACCGCCGGGTGACTAGAAGAATAACTCTGATCACCCGAATAAGTTTTTACCCGACAGAGTCGAATAGGCGACCGAAATCTCAAAGGCCATATATATATATATATATATATATATGTGTGTGTGTGTGTGTGTGTGTATTAGCAAGTAGGTTAAACTTTAAAATAAATTTCAAAGACTATTTTTTAAAAATAAAATGCTAATGAAGGAAAAAGAATGTCAAAGGTTTTCTATTTTCTACGTTTCATTATAAGATTAAACATCACTTAAAAATTGACCTGTAGATGGTTTGGCGTGTTGACCGAATCGTTAACACTTGCTAATAATTCTACTATAAATTAATTCATCCTTTGATTACCTTGTTTTTCTTTTTTTTGTTTTTTTTTTCTTTTTTAAGAATTAACAGTTGCCACTCGCATAATACAAATCTCTTCGAATGAATTGAGCTCTCGGTAGCCGTTAAGTGTATATATGAAAACAAAAAAAAGGGCTACGTATGCATTAAAAATCCCTTTGCTTATACTGAATTTCCTCGTCGCTGTGCCGAAGAATTTCCGATTGGAGTAAAAGTTAGCCGGGTTTCAATCCCAGCTTCAAGAATCACGTATGTCAAGCTGCACTGAAGTGTTATGATACAACGAAAAAGTCTGTCTGTGAATGATTATATATATATATATATACACACACACAAAAGCAGCAATAATTTCGGAGCAGAATGAGGGAATTAGTATATATTTTACTGACAAATATTCCAACACAATCTTCATATTTGTAGGTGGGCTTAACTCTTTGTTGACTATTACGTGGCATGTGGGGGTGCCCGTGGTGTAATGGTTATCGTCGTAGGAAACGGACACGACGACACGAGTTCAAATCCTGGACGAGACTGATTGCATTTCACATAGTACTAATACCCTTGGGAAAGGTATGAATCCAATTATTCTCCCTCCAGCTATGGGTAAATAGTTGGTCAGACTGGTTTCTTCAGCCTTGGTTGGTCAACTAGTCTAGGAGAAGGAAAACTCTGAATTCAAACCTGTTAAACTTCGCTTAAAAAGATCGACCTTGTATCATATCCTGCTATCATGAGGGGTTCGTAAAAACGTGGCATAGAATGAACACTGATGGGACCCCAAATTCACAATTTTTAAAAATAGATATAGATATATATTGAATAATGATATTAATACTAATAATAATAAAGTCTGAAGAGACTTGTCTTCATTTGTTCTAAAAAAAAAAGGCCACTAATTTTTAACAGCATTGAATATATGATAGTAAATGTACTTTGTTTTGTAGTTCCTTCCCAAATTTACTTGTCCGGAGTCCTGAGTTCGACTAGCTTTTCTTTTTTTTTTTTTTTTAGGAAAGGGGAATATCAAAGCTAGAAACAGGAAGTGACAAGGGGTCATTAATCAAATCCCTTCCAGACAAGTTGTCTAGCACTTAGGGTGTTCTTTGAACTTACTGGTGCTAATTTTGTTACATTTACTATCATAGTAAATATTGTTACTCACAAAGTCTTATAGAAGGTTAATAATCTTTTTATCGTTTAAGGTTATTTTCCGTCAAAGGTCCTTCGTTCTTTACTAGATGCAAACCCTTTAAAATATTCTTTTAGATATAAAATTTCTTACAAGAGACCAAAAAGAAAACGATTAATCTCAGTCCGTAAAATATTTAATTGTAAACGTACTATTCCTAACCCCTTGCTTCGCATAAAACTCATATTTGTGTATAGGCCAACCAATTCTTTTTATTGTTATTTGTTCTTTTTTTTTTGTATGTGTTTATGGGATACACATTTTTTTCTAGTCTTTAAATAAGTAGTTCTTACTTACATTAAGTTCATATCATGTTTTATGATTGTGGCGACAGTGTGTCGCGTTGATGAAAGAAGTTTGCCGGGTTTTTCTTTTGAATGTGATTCGCGGCCATCTGTAGCTAGGTCATGAACTTTGGCTGTAGAAGAAAAGGAATTTGCCTGACAGAGTATCGGCTACTGCTTACTGGCTTAGTGAATGACTGTGTGTTACTTATACCCTACTAGTGGATCAAAATTTTGGCACGTAGACATTTATGGACCAATCAGATTTGTATTGTATTATTTTATTTTCGAGCCTAAATATTTTCTGTTAATTGACTTCCGATCCTATTTTTCAAGAAAGTTCTTATTCTATGTTTATAGCTGATTGGTTGAAAAATATAAAAATGTAACTTAAATGCTAATGCAGTTTTGATCCTAAATTTCTAGAATGTTCTGATGTATGTTTTTATTGCTTATTTAAAGACTAGAAAAAATGTGTATCCCATATGTTTAATTTGTTGTTTTGCATGTCTGTCAAAAGCCTAATAATTTGTATTATTCTATTTTACGTTCTTTTCTGCTTTCGTAAATACATTTTAATTGTATTAGGACAACTGTTAGCGGCGACTATATCTCTAATCTTGTTTATTATAGAAGTGATTCTAGTTTGGAAATACCCCGTTCGCTACACACTATTCAGATCGAAATTCGGCTATCTAAATTCCAGGCCTCTGATTTATTAATCCGATTGTGTTTGAATGTATACTCGAATGATTTTCATGGACATGACACTAAACTTCATCTGATGGTGAGGTCCCAGTTCTGAAGCTTTTGAGAATGACTTCTTTGCCATTACTCCCAGGTTCACTTTGATCCTTTTAGGCTCCCATCTGTGGGTGAAATAGAATTGTTTAATTGTTTACTAAGGATTATTTTTATTAGTCATTTGAAACCATTGCTAATTCTAAATAGTAATACATGAAACCACATAACCCTGTGCAAATAGATAATCAACTTTAAATAAAATTATCAGCGTTAGGTATGAATACTTGAAACCAGTTATCTGTATCCAAATAAAGGAGCCTTACTAACTTGTTTAAAAACGAAGTTGCCCACAAACTAATCGCTTATAAATTATATATATATATATATAAAGTAAAGTAGGCGACTCGAAAGCTCCCTTTTCAATAGTTTCAACACCGAGGTGTTGAGGAGGGCGCTACTTCTTTCCCTAGATTGATCCACTTTACCCTTGATTCCTACTTTATAATGCCGAGTGTTAAGCAAAGGGATATTAAGTGCCATTTTTTGAGATTTTGTCGAAATACACCCCCCGTCTCCCGGGCCATTGGCGAACAATCTACTCATTAGGACAATGGGCAGTATTAAATAATTAACAAGGCTTGATATTCGATAAAACACCAATTGACCCACCTATGAACACATATATTCATCTACCCTTTCTGGCATGAACAGAACATGACTTAGGGTGAGTTTTTAAGCGCAGTAGACTGGTTGCTTAACCAAGTCTAAAAATCTTGAATGCCTTATTGTTTTGTAGAAATTTTGTTAAGGAACTGGTGATCCTGTTTCACCGAATATCAGCAGCCCCTTTGGGTCACGTGGTGTCCACTATAAAAAAGAGCTCCAACTGGAGATTCGCCCTCTTTTTTCCACTCCCACCGCTGTTAGCAACAGGTCCATTCGTATCAGCCCTTGACGGCAAACGTATTTGGTACCTTCCACCAGCTAGGGTGTCCTCAGGGTGTCCTCGTGGTGTAATGGTTAAAGCGATGAACTGCGGAATGGTAGTACGCGAGTTTGTACTCCAGTCGCGCTATTACGTTCACTTTCGGGCAAATACCCTTGGGAAAGGTATGAACCCCCTTATTCTCCCTCCAGCTATGGGTAAATAGTAGGACGGACTAGGTTCTTCAGCCTTGTTGAGGCGACTAGTCTAGGAGAAGGAAAACTCTGAATTCAAACCTGTTAAACTCCGCTTAAAAAATTGACCTTGTGTCATATCCTGCTCGAGCGGAGGGGTTGGTAAATAGTACCTTCCACCAGCCAGGAGCCAAGAGCGACGAACGCACGTGCTGAGTTAAAAGGAACAGGACATACAGCTAAGTTCCAGCAGGCATTTTATCTGCAAACCTTACCTTACCTTAAACCTTTACCTTATAACTTTACCTTATAACAACCTTACAACTAACCTTACAAACCTTACAAAACCTTTCCACCTATCTAAACCTTGAACTCTTTTCTGAACTCTTACGTATTCGTTGTTTGTTCTATTTAGTGTAAAACCCTGTTTATTGTTGTTGTTGTTGTATACAAATTTTGTTACACTAAAAGTTGTTCGTCTCCTTTCTTCAAAAGCTATCACCATTTCCCTACTTCTGTTGCAGTACGTTTTATTCTTTTACAAAACGTAAGAATAAACCGGGCGTTTCGGGGCTTATAAAAATCCCCATAGTTTACCCATGGCAGGTAGAGAACGGATAAATTCGTTCCTTTCCGAAGGGGAAGTGAAAGTCAGACAGGCTCCTTCAGAATTTGAATTTGCGTCACCAAATCTGTTTTCTACGACGATACTCTCAGATCAGGGGCTGTAGAATACAGCAACTACATCTTTCAGAGAGGTAAGGCTGACCGCCATCGACTGTCCTGGATATGACATTAAATGATCTTGTTGGGTATCACCTACCTTTTCAGCATAATGAGCTGTTCCATCTGCCATATATGGCAGTAGCGGAGATCAGTCTGGGGATATGCCTACAAGTCAGACCAGAGGAGCCGTTCCTATTGTTGAAGTATATCATTACTCTTTCACTAATCCTATGTTCTTATTACTAACATTCTTTCTCTTGTAAATACTCTTTCCTGTAAATATAACTATTTTCCTCGCATATCGTGGTTTGTCTTATTGTTATTACTACTTGTGTTCACTAACCAGAACACAATAGATCTGATGGCAAGGCTCACGCAATGCTGAAGCAGCGGGGAGTAACCATTAACTATTATCGCTCTCAATAACCAAAAATGGTTGATATGCCATAAAACCCAACCTAACCAAACCAATCAATTTTAGAAATCTAGATGACTGACAACCTCTTGTAGACATTTTAGCCTTTTTTTCTGACCCGGTCGGCTGGGACTGCAGAAAACTTCGACTGCATCTTTGCATAGGAGTAAGACTCCCTCAACGAGGATATAACACTAAACAATCTCATGATGAGGCTCCATTAATGCTAGAGCTTTAGGGAATGCAGAGTACCCATTCATTGCCATTTCTCCCAGGTCCATTCTGTCCCGGAGTGGTAGCACCTGATAGAGTCCTATCTATGGGTCAAAGAGAACTATCTGACATTTAAACTGTGAAAAAAATGACTGATACCAAATTGACTTGTTAGAAATAAAACGGTTTGATCATTTAACTGTCTGTATCAACAAAATGTCTTTACAAATCATATATTTCATATATATGTAAAACAGGATTTGGCATTAAATAACCAACAATGGTTGATATGCCATAAAGCTAAACCAAACCAAACCAAAAAAAACGACGATACCCTTTGCGATAAGCTCGACTATATCAGTTGGAATGTATGTATATAGGTTAATCATATACTTGTCTCATTTTCTACCTTTTTCAACCATTGCCGTTATATTCATTGTATGAAAACTTTTTTTTTTTTTTTTTACAGAATTAGTCATTATGTCGTGTTTTTTTAATTCTTTATCATCTCTTTTACGTTTCTATTTTCGATTCTCGCGGCAAATTTCAAACCTACGTTGAGTACTTCCCATTCTGTGGTGGAAAGTTTACATGTATTAAATTGAATTTGCTGAAAAAGTTATGCCAAATAATATTCGCTAAAACACGTTAAAAGATAAATTTACGTAATCTTATTATCTTTCTCCATGCGAGTTTTTTAAAGGGTTTTTCTGAAGTCTCAGTGAAAACAGGTCTTACAAGTCTCCAGAACTCTACTAAGTATTGCCCAGTCGGCTGGGGCTGTAGAATACAACAACTGCATCTCTTCAGAGGGTTAAGAACCTCCTCAACGAGTTCCTTGCATATGACACAAAGCAATCTGATGGTAAGGTTCAAGTAATTATGGAGCTTTAAGGAATGCGGAGCTCTTCCTTCACTACTATCGCTCCCAGGTCTACTCTGGCTCCGTAGCGGTAGCACCTGAAAGGGTCATATCTATCGGTCAAATAGAACTAAACTCTGTACTTATGCAAAACTGATTTACTTAAAATAGAACTGTTATATTTAATCTGCGAACTGATACTAAACTGAATTGTTTGATTGGTTTGGTTTGTTTGTTTAACGGCATATCAACCTTTGTAGGTTATTTAATGCCCAGCCAATTCTCTGAGAAGAACTAGTGGTACTATTTAACCCATAGCTGGGAGAATATGGGAGAGTGGTTCATACCTTTCCCAAGGGTATTTGCCCGAAAGTGAACGTAATAGAGCGACTGGAGAACGAACTCGCGTACTACGATTCCGCATATCATCGCTTTAACCATTACACCACGAGGACACCCACTGAATTGTTTGAAGTAGAACTGTTTTGATATCTAACTGTGTGTAAACAAAATTTATACTTATACTGAAGTGAATTAGTTGAATTAGAACTGTTTGACTAAACTGAATAGCTTTGAATAAAAATGTTTCTGACAATTAAACTGTGTACTCATGCTAAACTGAATTGTTTGAAATAGAACTGATTATTGTATAAAAAATGGATTTAACATTAAATAACCTGCAAAGTTTGACATGCCATAAAAGCCCAACCAATCTACTAACGGGGCTGTGATCTGGCTGGTTTTCAATATTCTTCTGATCTACAATTTCCACTGTCCTTAGGGCCAGTTTCAAGGGCCATAACTACGTTTGGTGTCTCCTTCACGTTCCACAAACTTTTCAGCTTTCAGGCACGATCCAATTATTTGATTATATTTTTTATTTCTTACATTTTCACCGAGAATTCCCCGGATGAAAGAGATTTTCTTGTTAATTAAACCTAATCCTGGTCTTCAAGATTGAGTGGTCTGTTTGGATATCAAAGATCCAGAGAAATTCATGTGCTCCATCTTCAAGGACAGCTCCTGGTTTGTGCATAAACATTTGATGGTTAGGCTCCAGTAATGCAGGAACTTTGGGGAATGCGGAGTACCCCTTCATTGCCATTGTCCCGGGTCCATTCTGGTCCAGAGTGATAGCACATCATAGCGTCCTATCTATGGGTCAAAACTGTGTACTTATGCTAAACTGAATTGTTTGAAATAGAACTGTTTGACATTTAACTGTGTGTAAATTGATGACTGATGTTTAATTAAATTGTTAGGGATACACATGAATACTTGGAACCATTTAACTTTGTTGACTAAAATGAATATTTTAAACTGTGTACCCAGGCTAAACTGAACTGTTTGAAGTTTAACTGTTTATATGTATAAAAACTGATTTGGCATTAAATATCCTACAATGGTTGATGTGCCATAAAAACAAAGCAAGCCAAACTACTTCGACATTCACGATACCCTGGTCTTAATATTTTCATCGAAGTCTGTGTGTGCATGTGCACACGTATATATATTTATATATCATAAAGAGAGATCAACGTGCACTCGATTTTTGTCTTGGCTTCCACTAGGCAGGACTTGACATAAGATCATTTTATTGTGGTGAGAAAGAGGTCACAAACGAACCGGAAAATGCTCTTCATTGGATAATTACGTGCAATGTGAACTATGCTAGTCTTTGACAAGTCTCCTAGGATGTATGCCAAGTTAACTTGCTAGTCATAGATTTACAAGACCCGAAGGTCTAGTGCTATGGTTGTCAGTGATCTTCTTTCACCCGAAGATGGCTTAGCTGAAACTGGGGGTTATTCGGCCTCGAAGCGATCTCAAGGTGTTCTAGATCACGACTATCATGATTCATAAGGCTAAAAACACAGATCTGAGAAGGTGTGTGCTCTTAGGTTCTTAAAAACATTATATCACATAAAGTAAGGTTGGAATCAGAATACTGATTCATGTTGTATGAAAGACTTCTCGCTGTTTTACAAGTTTTACTTCATTTAGCACAGTTCATGTCAATTTCTAGACAATAAACGATTCCTTAGATTTGTTCTTGTCTTAGAAAGACAGATTCACAAATATCTTGCAGAGAAAATCCGCTTTATAAAATAAAACTCTTTTGACACTAACTCTGTGTATTGCCCACTCGGCTGGGGCTGTAGAATACACCGACTGCACCTCTGCAAAAGGGTAAGACCTCCCCCTAACAAGTGTCATACATATGACACTAAACAATCTGATGGTGAGGTTCCAGTAATGATGGAGCTTTGGGGAATGCGGAGCACCCCTTCATTGCCATCACTCCCAGGTCCAGTCTAATCCCATATGGTAGTACCTAATAGGGCCCTGTCTACGGGTTAAGTAGAACTAAACTGCATATTTATGCTAAACTGAATTGTTTGAATTAGGACTGTTTGACTAAATTGAATAGCAATTTGTTTTAAGCGAGTCTGAGCTCTTTTTTGCACAGTTAAATGCTCTCATTTTTTTCTATATCGAGCCATTGGCCTAATGAATTGAGTGTTCGCCAATAGTCGAGGAGACCGGGGTTCAATCCCAGGTCGAGTCATACCAAAGACTCAAAAAATAGTACTTGACGCTGCCTTGCTTAACACTCAGAATTATAAGGCACGGATCAAGGGCAAAGTGGAGCAAGCGATAGAAAGGCGTAACGCCCTTCCCTACACCTCAGTGAAATAGCTATTTATAAGGGAGCATTCGGGTTGCTCTTGACATTTTTTTAAATTATTTATTTATTTCTATCAAATACGAATAATTCTATTTACTATTAATCATTTGCTTGCACACAGTTAAATGTTTTTAAGTATATATAACCAACTATTCAATTAAACATCAGTCGTTTGTGTATACACAGTTAAATGATCAAACAGTTCTATTCGACAAAATTCTATGTTTGCATTCAGTTTACATTTCTATTTGACCCATTGACAGGACCCTATCAGGTGCTAACACTCCGGACAAAAGTGAACCTGGGAGTGATCACAATGAAGGAGTACTCTGCATTCCCCAAAGCTCCAGTATTACGGGAGCCTCAGCATGAGATTGTTTAGTGTCATATCCAGGACACCATTTGGAGGGTCTTACCCGTCTGTAGAGATGCAGTCGGTTTATTAACCAGCTCTAGCCGACTGGGCCACAGAACTCTTTCAACTGCTAATTTTAATTATATATATATATATATATATATAAAGAGTGAGAGAGAGAGAGGTGGGGGGGAACGCAAGTTTTAATGTTTCATGAATTATGGGCTTGATATCATTTTTCCTACTGCTTTGTAAGATTTGTGTCGAAGGATTTTCCCGCTTTTTGCCAAGAAAATCCACTCCCTCTTTCTTTCCTTTACAGTATTTGCAGTATTTTCTCAAGCACCTGTTCTTCACGCCCTTCTCCCAATATTCCATCTTTTTTCCCTTTCGGAAACTGCATCTTCAACATCTTCTCCTCCTCCCTACGCCATGTAGTCGATCCTCTTTCATTTCACTTCTTACCCTCGCTCGACACTTCTCTCTCACACTCTCTCTCTCTCTCTCTCTCTCTCTCTCTCGCTCGCTCGCTCGCTCTTCGGTTTGTATCCACTTTTCAAGATCGCGATTGTTTCAACTTTCCCTCTTATTTCCTTTTATTGCTAGCTTCTTTCTTATTGTGATGCACGTTGTTAAATAACTAAAACGTCTTTCGTTTTCCGTCATTTGCATGTCATTTGAATAATGGTTGGCCAATGGTTCCTTTGTTTGGTTTTATTTAGTTTTGTTTCGTTCCGTTGTTTTTTTGTTTGTTTTTTTGGGAGTTGTTGTTGTTGTTGTTGTTGTTGTTGCTAAACTTCTTTTAATTCTCTGCAAGGAGGTATTTGTTGTTTCTGTTACGTTCTACTTCTTTTCCCGAAATGCGCCTCTGCCTTTTCATCTTTTTACGTTCGATATTTATTCGTTATTTCTTTCTATCTTTCTTGTCTTTATATTTTTTCTTCTCTTCATTCTTCTTTTCCTCCTTCTCTTTCTTTTTCTTCTCCCTTCGCATTCATTCATTCATTCTTCTTCTTCTTCTTCTTCTTCTTCTTCTTCTTCTTCTTCTTCTTCTTCTTCTTCCTTTCACCCAAATCATTCTCTTAAGTCTGTTCCTCAATTTCTTTTTTTTCTCTTTTTTTGTTTCACTAATAATTCCGTCAGTCTCGAATCACCTTCTTCTTCTTCTTCTTCTTCTTCTTCTTCTTCTTCTTCTTCTTCTTCTTCTTCTAAATCCGATTAAATTGCATATTTTTATTTTGCAATTATGGCATATTTGTCATCGTTTTCTTACATTTCTTTGTCAAACATGATCGTATATATATCCGTAATAATTTTTTCCTATTTTTCTTGCATGATGTAATGGACAACGTACTATTCTATCATTATTGAGTTCAATTCTCACTGGGTGCCCCATACACCTAGGATATTAGCACATCTTAACTAATCTTATTTTTATAAGAAAGAGTCATCAAACTAGTTTTGAACATTAATAAAAATTGATTTCGAGCCTTACTGAGTTCCCCATGCTAGTTTCCACGTGTAAAATAGGAAGCTATACTTAGTTTTGTAGTAGGTCCTAGTGTGGTGTACTGGTTAGGGAGCTCGATTTGCCAATCATTACAAGACGATTCGACTCTCACTGGGTGCTCTATACTTCTATCCTTGTATAAAACTAAGCTAAGCTAAGTATATGACTGCATTTATTCTTTTTGCATGAGTTCTTCTTTTCTCAACTTCTATGTTATTCTTCTGCATTTGTATGCATCTATGTAGACATACCTATATACGTTCCAAAAGATTATAGATCAATAAACCAATACATAAAAATACGAACGAATATTTGTAGACGTATGGATGTGTTAATCCGTTACGTTCTATATATTTAATTTTATCTTTTTTTTTGTTTTTTTTTTTACAATCTTTAAAAGCACATGTTTGTATTACCCAGATAGGAAAAGCGTCTTGTCTTGTTAGTTAGATAGAAATGGACTAAGAAAGAAAGAAAAAAAGAAAGGAACTGAGATAGATAGATAGATAGATAATCACCCATAACTAAATACAATAGAAAGAATGACAAAAATTGAACTATTTTATAAATCAAAAATACTAGAATGGTATTATCGCAAGTGGAATACCTATTTTTAGGTATTATTTTTTTTTTACCATATTCTATGACATTGAAATTACTAAACCGAATTTAGCTTGAAATTAACTAATAAGTATATATATCTTTACTTTGCGACATAGTCATATCTTTGGTTGGACCTGATAAAAAATTATTCCTAATTTTAATTTTATGTTCCATTGGAAACGATAATATATTGGTCCTATTTACCAACCCCTCCGCTCGGGCAGGGTATGACACAAGGTCAATTTTTAAGCGGAGTTTATCAGGTTTGAATTCAGAGTTTTCCTTCTGCTAGACTAGTCACCTCACCAAGGCTAAAGAACCTAGTCTGCCCTACTATTTACCCATAGATGGAGGGAGAATATTTGGATTCATACCTTTCCCAAGGGTATTAGTGCTATGTGAAATGCAATCAGTCTCGTCCAGGAATTGAACTCGTGTCGCCGTGTCCATATAACGATAATATATTGGTTAAGAAGAAAATTAACTTTTCATTCATTAAAAAAAAATGTTAGGAACGTTTTTATTTGTGAGCACTAACACAGCTAGATACATATATAGTTAACCTTCTAACCATGATGCCAAATTTATTATTATTGTTTGTATTTTTTGAAATCATTTGCTGACCTTTTATTTTAGAAATATTTACTTTCCTATCGTTGGACCCACAGCAATATATATATATATATATATATATATATATATATATATATATATATATATATATATATATATATATATATATATATATATATATATATATGCCACTCTATCACACTGTATATGTTTATACCCAATTGGCTGGAGCAGTAGAAAACACCGACTGCATCTCAGCAGAGGAGTAAGACCTCACCCCATCCAACGAGTGTCCTGATATGACACTAAGCAATCTGATGGTGAGGTTCCAGAAATGCTGGAGCTTATAGTTACTTGGTTATTTTGTTTTACGGCGTATCAACCCTATTCGGGTCATTTAATGCCTATTTAAATTTCAAACAATTCAGATTAGTCTAAGTATAGTTTTCGTTTACACACAGTTGAATATCAAAAAGGTTCTTTTTCAAACAATTCAGTTTAGTATCAGTACACAGTTTAGTTTTATTTGACCCATAGATAGGACTCTATCAGCTACAGCCAATCCGGGTCACAGTGGACCAGGGAGCGATGGCAATGAAGGGGTACTCAGCATTCCCAAAAGCTCCAGCATTCCTTGAACCTCACCATCAGATTGCTTAGTGTCATATCCAGGACACTCGTTGGGTGGGGTGAGGTCTTACTCCTCTGCTGAGATGCAGTCGGTGTTTTCTACTGCTCCAGCCGATTGGGCATAAATATATACAGTATGATAGAGTGGCATATATATATATATATATATATATATATATATATATATATATATATATATCTTTTTCTTTAAGAAAAAACCAAAGACCGATTAATTTAAGATTATAAATTTATTTCCATACTGTTTTTCAGTTTCTGGCGTGAGCTCTCCACCAGGAAAATTTAAATGTTCAGCTCCGAAATGATTTTCTTGTCCTGAAGGAATTACTCCCAACTCTGGTTTAACTGGACTGAATAATACTATATATATATATATATATATATATATATATATATATATATATATATATATATATTGCTGTGGGTCCAATGATAGATATTTATAAAATAAAAGGTCTGCAAATGATTTCAAAAAATGCAAATAATAATAATAATAAAAGAGAACCTGCCGAATAGTGAAATTTGCCGTTCTGTCTAACCACTCATGAAATACAACCAACAGCCCCAACTAACTGGACTATACACAGAGGTAAATGCACAAGCAATTTTATTTCAGATTATTCTCTTTCGCTTAAGTACGCAGTTTCGATGTCAAAACACTTCTATATCTAGCAATTCAGTTCAGCATAAATACGCAGTTTTAATGCAAAAACAGTAAACTCTCAAAACCACGGTTTAATTCTATTTGACCCATAGATAGTACTCTGTTAGGTCCTGCCACTCTGGGCCAATGTGGACTTGGGAGCGATGGCAATAAAGGGTTACTCCTTATTCCCCAAAGCTTCAGCATTACTGGAACCTCACCATCAGATTGTTTAGTGTCATATCCTGGACATTGGTTGGGCGTGGTCTAACCTCTCTGTAGGGAAGGAGTCGGTGTATTCTAGAGCCCAGCCAACTGGGCAACTGACCACTTGAGTAAAACTGAAAGATACCGAAAAGAAATTTAAGTACGTAGACTTTGCAAGAGAACTGAAAAACACTCTGAAACATAAAAGTGACGGTGATACCAGTTGTAATTGGTGAACTCGGAGCAGTTACTAAAGGATTGATAAAGGGACTGGAGGACTTGAAAATTACAGGACGAGTGGAGGCTACTCAAACTACAGTATTGTGGAGATCGGCCCGAATACTGGGAAGAGTCCAGGAGACTTGAGGAGACTTGCAGTCACTCAGACTTCAGTAAAAAAAAAAATCAACTAATACTTGTGCTAAAAACTCAAATAACAATAATAAATACTAAAATTTGCCTAATTTCTGGACCTTTTCATTTATATATATATATATATATATATATATATATCTTAGCACAAGTATTAGTTGATGTTTTTTTAGCTATTGAAAAGGGAGCCTTCAGGTAGCCCTTGAATATGGTCGGCCAACTTATAATTTGTATCTCTCTTTCTCTCTCTGTGGCTGACCATATTCGAGGGCTACCAGAAGGTTCCCTTTTCAATAGCTACAACACTGAGATTTTAGGGAGGGTGCTACTCACTGGATTGTTCCACTTACCCTTGATCAGTACCTTATACTGAGTGTTAAGCAAGGAAGCATGAAGTACCGTTTGGTATGAATCTACCTGGGATTAAACAAACCAATGGCGAACCCTCAAACCATAAAACCAATGGGCCTGTATATATCATATTCCACTCCCCGTGCATATTCCACTGACCCAAGTTCTGAAAGACGTGAGATATCCTTCACGTTGATTGGTTTGCCAAACAAGGAAAGAGAACTAATTTGCCCTAGAATATATATATATATATATAAGTTGGCAACTTTTGACGAGGGTGACCTGAAGGCTCCCTTTTTAATAGCAAGTACACCGAGGTGTAGAGAATTGCTCCACTTTACTCTTAATCCATACCTTATAATGCAGAGTGTTAAGAAAGGCAGCATCAGGTACGGTTTTTTGAGTCTTTGGTATGACTCGACCTGGGATTGAAGCCCGGTCTCCCTGACCATTGCCGAACACTCTACTCATTAGGATATATATATATATATATATATATATATATATATCTGACCTCTTTATCTATATATCTATATATGTCAGTTTCCTCATATCTATCTCATTCTGCACATCTCTCTCTCTCTCTCTCTCTCTCTCTCTCTCTCTCTCTCAATATATATATATATATATATATATATATATATATATATATAAAATCTATATATCTAATTATCTCAATTTCTGTATTTCCATCACATTCTGTTCATCTATCTATCTATCTATCTATCTATCTCAGTCTAATCATATCTATCTATCTATCTATCTATCTATCTATCTATCTATCTATCTCAGTCTAATCATATCTATCTATCTATCTATCTATCTATCTATCTATCTATCTCAGTCTAATCATATCTATCTATCTATCTTTCTATCTATCTATCTATCTATCTATCTATCTATCTATCTATCTCAGTCTAATCATATCTATCTATCTATCTATCTATCTATCTCAGTCTAATCATATCTATCTATCTATCTATCTATCTCAGTCTAATCATATCTATCTATCTATCTATCTATCTCAGTCTAATCATATCTATCTATCAATCTATCTATCTATCTCAGTCTGTTAATATCTATGTTCCACCTTGTACGTAACTGTCCATTTTCGAAATCTTTTCACATTTCATAGTTCTCTTCTTTTCTTCTCTATTTTGATATCTTCTTTGTCTATGTTCCACTCCTCTCCCTCCTCCTTTCGCTTTTTTCTCCTCCCACTACGTTGATTTATTGACTCTATTCCTTTTAAAACCTTTTATATTCTTTTTTAAAAATTGTATTTAGGCCTTTATTTATTTATTTCTTCCATGTTTTTTTCTCTTTTATTTCGCTTTGTTCTATTTCATTATTTTTCTCTTTACATTAATTTACTTGTATTTCCCTCTTCTATTTACTTTCTCCCTCCACGAAGGTTGATATGCCATTAAACTAAGAAAGCGAACCTACTTTCTCCGTCTTCTTAGTTCTTTCATTCATCCTCAGTATCGTTCTTTTTTATTCTTTATTTCTTTCTTTTATTCTTTACTTCTTTCATTCATTCATTCTTTGTATTTTCTTTCATTCATTCATTCTTTGCTTCGTTTTTTTATTTTTTTTATTTCTTTCATTTATTCTTTTCTTTTTTCATTCATTCATTCATTCATTCTTTGCTTTTTCTTTCTATTCATTCTTTGTTTCGTTCTTTTTCATTCTTTATTTCTTCCTTTTATACTTTAATTTTTCATTCATTCATTCTTTGTATCGTTCTTTTTTTACTCTCAATTGCTTTCTTTTATTATTTACTCCTTTCATCCATTCATTCATTCTTTGTATTTTTCATTCATTCCTTGCATCGTTATTTTATTCTTCATTTCTTTCATTTATTCTTTTCTTTTTTCTTCAATTCATTCATTCTTTGCTTTTTCTTTCTATCCATTCTTTGTTTCGTTCTTTTTCATTCTTTATTTCTTCCTTTTATACTTTAATTTTTCATTCATTCATTCTTTGTATCGTTCTTTTTTTACTCTCAATTGCTTTCTTTTATTATTTGCTCCTTTTATTCATTCATTCATTCTTTGTATTTTTCATTCATTCCTTGCATCGTTATTTTATTCTTCATTTCTTTCATTTATTCTTTTCTTTTTTCTTCAATTCATTCAGTCTTTGCTTTTTCTTTCTATCCATTCTTTGTTTCGTTCTTTTTCATTCTTTATTTCTTAGTTTTATTCTTTAATTTTTCATTCCTTCATTCTTTGCATCGTTCTTTTTTACTCTTGATTTCTTTTTTTTATTCTTTATTTCATTCATTCATTTATTCTTTGTTTTTTTCGTTCATTCTTTGCTTTATTTTTTATTCTTTATTTCGTTCTTTTATTCTTTACTTCTTTCATTCATTCATTCATTCTTTTTTTCTTCCATTCATTCTTTGCTTGTTTTTTTTTATTCTTTATTTCTTCCTTTTATTCTTTACTTCATTCATTCTCTGTTTTTTTCTTTCATTCATAAATTGCTTTATTCGTTTCTTCTTTCAATCAACCATTCATTCATTCTTTGTTTCTTCTTTCATTCATTCTTTGCTTCGTTCTTTTTATTTTTTAGTTCTTTCGTTTATTGTTTACATCTTTCATTCTTTTATTCATTCTTTGCGACGTTATTTTTATTATTTATTTTTCTTTTATTCTCTAATTATTTCTTTCATTCATTCTTTGTTTTTTCTTTCATTCATTCTTTGCTACATTCTGTTTTATTATATATATCTTTTTTATTCTTTACTTTTTTCTTTCATTCAATCTTTGTTTTTTCTTTAATTCATCCTTTGCTTCGTTTTTTTTTCTTTCTTTTATTCTTTACTTCCTTCCTTCATTCGTTCTTTGTTTTTTTGCTTTTATTCATTCGTTGCTTCGTTCTTTTTTTATCCTTTATTTCTTTCTTTTATTCTTTACTTCCTTCATTCATTCATACTTTATTTTTCTTTTATTCATTCTTTGCTTCGTTCTTTTATGTTTTGTATTTTTTAAAAATTCTTTGTTTATTTTATTCATTCAATCTTTGCTTCATTCTTTTTATTCTTTTTTCTTTCTTTTATTCTTTAGTTCTTTCTTTCATTCATTCTTTGTTTTTTTCCTTCATTCTTTGCTTCGTTCTTTTTTCTTTATTTCTTTTCTTTATTCTTATCTTCTTTCGTTAATTCATTCTTTACTTGGTTCCTTTTTATTCCTTATTTCTTTCTTTTATTTTTTACTTCTTTTATTCATTTATTCATTCTCTGTTTTTCCTTTAATTTATTCTTTGCTTCGTTCTTTTTCATTCTTTATTTCTGTCTTTTATCTTTACTTCTTTTATTCATTCATTTTTTGTTTTTTTCATCGATTCTTAGTTTCGTTCTTTTTTATTCTTTATTTCTTTCTTTTATTCTTTACTTCATTCTTACTTTGTTTTTTTTCATTCATTCTTTGCTTCATTTTTTTATTCCTTATTTTTTCTTTTATTCTTTTTTTTTTTCATTCATTCATTTTTTGCTTCGTTCTATTTTTTTGTCATTCATTCTTTTTTCATTCATTCATTCATTTTATGATTCTATCTTATTTTACCTCTTTACTTCTTTATTCAGTCCTTCTTTTCTTCATTCTATCTTTCTATCTTTTATTTATTTGTTCATTCTAAGATTCTCTCTTTCTGTAACTGTTTAATTATTTTCATTTATTCTTTCATTCATTCATTCTTTATTTCTTTTCATTCGTTTTTTATTTCTTTATTCTATTCATTATTTTGTTCTATCTTTCATTTCTTTCTTTCTTTCTTTCTTTCTTTCTTTCTTTCTCTATTTCATTCATTCTTTGCTTTTTTGCTTTCATTCATTCTTTTCTTCATTCTTTAATTCTTTTATTTATTTATTTTTTGCTCCTTTATTTCTTTTATTTTATACTTTTTTCATTAATTCGTTTTTTCTATCTTTTTTATTCTTTTACTCTTTCATTCAATCTTTCTTTCATTCATTCTTTGTTTCTTTCAGTCATTCATTTTTTATTCAATCTTTAATCAATTAATTAATTAATTAATTCTTTCTTTCTTTCTTACTAGCTGGTTTTTCTTTCTTTCTTTCTTTCTTTCTTTATTTATTTGTTCTTTTAGTCTACTTTTAATTTTTTTTTCATTTCTTTTTGCAGTCTACTATTTCTTTCTTTACCCCCCCCCATATCTTCTTTTCACAATTTTCATTCATTATTATTGCCGTATACATTAAGCAATCAATGCAGTGATGTACAGGATCATCGTCAATCCTACATCTACTTTTCACTTCGTGCTCTCTTTTCTTATCTTTGTTTCTTTGTTTTTCTATGTTTGTTTTCATTTTTTTTCATTTTTTTTTTCTTTTTACTTTCCGGTTTTCTTTTTCGTTTTCGTTTACTTCTTTTCGTTTTCGTTTTCTTTCTTGCTTTTTGCTTTCCTTTCTTCTTTTCTTTTTCGTTTCCATTTTCTTAATTTCCTTTTCGTTATCCTTCTTTACTTTATTGTTTTCTTTTTCTTCTTTTCTTTTTCGTTTTCTTTTTTCTTTCCCACTCTGTTTTTATGTGTAAATCTCTTAAATTGAATTTACTTTTCTCTTTATTTTACCGACCATTTCTTCTTCTTCTTCTTCTTCTTCTTCTTCTTCTTCTTCTTCTTCTTCTTCTTCTTCTTCTTCTTCTTTCGTCCTTATCTTCTCTATTCTTGCCTTTCTTTCTACTTTTCCTTTCCAAATATTTCTTTCGTGACTTTCATCTTCGATTTTTTACGCATTCATTTCTTTCGTTACTTTCACCTTCGTTTTTCTTTTACTTATTCATATCTTTATTTCGTAATTTTCACTTTTGCTTTCTAACTCGTTCATTTCTTTCATTACTTTCGCTTGTTTTTATTTTCTCATTCATTTCTTTCGTTACTTTCACTTTCGTTTTTTTACTTGTTTTATGTCTTTCTTTCGTTACTTTCACTTTCATTTTCTTTACTTGTTCATTTCTTTTATTACTTACACTTTAGTTTTTTTATTCCTTCATTTCTTTCGTAACTTTAACTTTCGTTTTTATTACTCGTTCATTTCTTTCGTTACATTCACCTTCGTCTTTTTACTCGTTCATTTCTTTCTTTTGTTACTTTCACTTTCAAATTTTAGTCGTTCATTTCTTTGCTTACTTTAATTTTTGCTTTTTTACTCGTTCATTTCTTTCTCTTATCCTCATTCCAATTTATTATTCCTTTGTTATCTCATTTCCATTTACCAAATACCCTTGTGTATAAGTCGATTTAATCTATAGGTGGTCCTTTCAATTATCGTCATGAATCTGACTGATTTTTGAAACTTTTGGGTTACTCCTGATTCTTTTCATAATGTTTAAATTTCACCCTAAGAAAATTATTACTCATCTATAAATTGATGTTAATATCTTTATTTTTTTTCTTTGAAGTTTCATTTCCAAAAATCGACTCATACAAGAGGATAAACGGTAAATGTAAATTGTCTTGGTTCTGTCTCTTTCGTCTATCTTTATCAATCATTTCTTCACCTTTTTCTTCTTTTTTTCTTTTTTTCTCTTTCTTTGCTCTACACTCGTCTTTCTCCTTCTCTTTGTATTAAGTTTCTCTGTTTTTACCTTTTGCTTTCATTTTGTTTTCTAATTTAGTTCTTCTTCTTCTTCTTCTTCTTCTTCTTCTTCTTCTTCTTCTTCTTCTTCTTCTTCTTCTTCTTCTTCTTCTTCTTCTTCTTCCTTTCTTTCTTTCTTCTTACGTCATTCTCCTCTTCTTTCTTTCGACCTTCTTCTTCTTCTTCTTCTTCTTCTTCTTCTTCTTCTTCTCACTCCGTTTTTTCTTCTTACGTCTCTCTCCTCTTCTTTCTTTCGACCATTTTCTTTTTCTGCTTCTTCTTTCTTTCGAACTTCTCTTTTTTTCTTCCTTCTATTACCCATAAAACATCTCGCTCTAATTTATCACTCACGTAGAGGTCTGCTTCTTCTCTTTCTCCTTCGTTTTCCATTTTTTCTCCTTCACACTATACAATCTCTTTCCTTCCTTCCGTTCTTCTTCTTCCTTCTTTCTTTCTTTATTTCTTTTTTTCTTTCTTTCTTTCTAACTTCTCTTCTTTCTTCCTTCTATTACCCATAAAACATCTCACTCTCATTTATCACTCACATAGAGGTCTGCTTCTTCTCTTTCTCCTTCGCTTTCCATTTTTCTCCTTCACACTATACTATCTCTTTCTTCTTCTTCTTCTTCTTCTTCTTCTTCTTCTTCTTCTCTTTGTTTCTTCTCTGTCTTTATACGCTCTTTCTGTTTACATAATCAAACTTTAAAAGCAGGTACACAAACATTTATCACGTATAATGATCTTTCAAAATTACAATGCC
>CAUZXS010000214.1:85000-97500 GCA_963585895.1 Sepioteuthis lessoniana
GGGGACATATCCTACCATACCCCAAAAATGGACTCGTCCAACGTAAACATATTCGACGAGCTGAGCTCGCTCGAAGACAACTTCTCGTTTCTTACGAGATATTTGACAGACAGACTGCAAGCTGAGAACGGCTAGTACTTCTTTTGTATGACTTCCTTTTTTCTGTTAATACAATAACGTTCACCTATCATCCGTTTTTGGGGGTGTCCTCGTGGTGTAATGGTTAAAGCGATGAACTGCGGAATCGTAGTACGCGAGTTCGTACTCCAGTCGCGCTATTACGTTCACTTTCGGGCAAATACCTTTGGGAAAGGTATGAACCCCCTTGTTCTCCCTCCAGCTATGGATAAATAGTAGGACGGACTAGGTTCTTCAGCCTTGGTGAGGCAACTAGTCTAGGAGAAGGAAAACTCAATTCAAACCTGTTAAACTCCGCTTAAAAATTGACCTTGTGTCATATCTTGCCCGAGCGGAGGGGTTGGTAAATAGTACCTATCATCCGTTGTTTGAGTTGTTCTTCCACCGGTCTTTTCTGAAGACCATAGCAGTTTGTTAGAGATATCCAGTTAATAGTTAAATATCAATGTCAGTTGTATCTGATAATAAGCTAATTAGCAACTATATCTCATACAAGGAATTTATTATTATTGATTCATATAATTCAGAAAGTGGATTGCTTCATGGATTGATTTTAATGGTAGGTCAACCTGCCTTGATTTATTTCATGCCTAGTGGTTAGGAAATTGCGCTAATTGTACTTTTTTTTATATTCCTTGTATAGACGTTTCTAAACGAGCTTGACGGTGACATAGTGTCAGAGATCGATCACATTAAATGTCATAGGATAGGAAAAACAACACCATGTCATTCAGCCGAAATTTTTAATCCCCAGTTTACAAAATCTTCAGATTTTTGACAATAAAAAGATGTATCATTAAACGCTTTCTCCTTTCTGGGACAATCTTTTGATGCAACATAGCCTGCAAAATTTTAAATAAATTGCCCAGTCGGCAGAGGGGTAAGATGGTTAGGTTCCAGTAATGCTGGAGCTTTGGGGAATACAGAGTACCCCTTTACTGCCATCGCTCCCAGGGCCACTCTGGCCCGACGTGGTAGAACCTTATAAGGGCCCTATCTATGGGTTAAATAGAACTAAATCGTGCTTTGAGTTTACTGTTTTTTTCATTTTAACTGCGTATTTATGCTAAACTGTATTGTTTAAAACAGAACTGTTTTGATATTCAAACTGCGTACTTATGTAATATATTGGCCGAGGGATTTCGTTTTATATACCTTTTCTTTGGGTTTAGTTAGGCTGAGAACCTTTCGGCTGAGTGCATGGGTTAGTTAGGTGTAAACTTGAGCGCTGGTGTTGACGCGCGTGCGGGGAGGATATGTCGCTCACAGATGTCAAAATAAAAATCCCAGATAGTAAGTATGACCGGGGGATGTGAATGACGTCATGCACCGGAAGCGTGCGTGGAGGATTTTGGGAGATTTGAAAAAGTCAGTTAGTTGAGTTCTGGCTCGGAGGAAGAAGGTTGACTTTCGCTCGCTCGCCGATGCCTTGTGGCAGGTGTCGCACGTGGTTTGGGGGAGATGGAAAAGTCAGTATAGAAAGATGGTATCTCTCTCCCTATGTCAAAAAACCTTTTAACTCAAAGGTAATAAAAACTTTCGTACGTGAACTAAGAAGTCGTAAGCGTTTTTCGTGTTTCAGGATTCCTATGTTCTATGTACATATGTTATGAACATTCTATGTACGTTTCACATATCCGTATCATGGGTATGTTACACTTATGCGAAACTAAATTGCTCGAAATAGAATTGTTTTGACATCTAAACTGTGTACTTATGCTAAACTCAATTATCTGAAATAAAACTGTTTTGACATTAACTTTGTGTATAGCCCAGTTGGCTGGGGCTGTAGAATACACCGACTGCACCTCTGCAGAGGGGTGAAACCGAATTAGAACTGTTTGAATAAACTGAATAGCTTGAAATAGAAATGTTTTTGACAATTAAACTGTGTACTCAGGCTAAAATGAAATGTTTGAAATAAAACTGATTATTTGCATCAAAATGGATTCGGCGTTAAATAACCTACAAAGGAGGTGCCCGTGGTGTAATGGTTATCGTCGTAGGAAATGGACACGGCGACACGAGTTCAAATCCTTGACGAGACTGATTGCATTTCACATAGCACTAATACCTTTGGGAAAGGTATGAATCCAATAATTCTCCCTCCAGCTATGGGTAAATAGTAGGGCAGACTAGGTTCTTCAGCCATCGTGTGGCAACTAGTCTAGGAGAAGGAAAACTCTGAATTCAAACCTGTTAAACTCCGCTTAAAAATTGACCTAGTGTCATATACTGCCCGAGCGGAGGGGTTGGTAAATATGGTTAAATAACCTACAAAGGTTGATATGCCATAAAAACTACCCCCCACCCAAAGTAATATTTAAACATCTTTTGGGATACCAGTTTTTACGTTTGGTAAATGAGCAAGTCCACGTTTTGAGCAATTATGTCTTCGACCAAATTCATGTCCTTGAACATTAACTTTCATTTGAAAAACTTTAGAAAATAATAATGATTGATTCTTTGCAATAAATATGATTGCTAATTAGTTAATTATTAATAATAATTAACAAGTCCCTATCTAAAAATGTTCTCTGTCGGCAAATAGTCACTATGATGAGATTCCATTTGTAGAGATACGTTCTTTTCTGGCAAACTGGTCATGTCACCCCTGGAACCGATATCGGTTGCCTTTTGTAACACTCACATGTGCATAAAAAGAAGAGAAATTAATTGAAAAACAACTTAACAAAAGCATACGTGTTTCATTCATCCGAAATAGCATATTAATAGAAAATTAAGACGAACAAAACTTTCGAGGTTATCGGCCAATACACAGTGCCTTACTTCAAAAAAGTGGTAGAAATATTCCTCACCTAAATAATGAGCTTGTAGAAGAGGATTCTTCTTCATCATATCCTACAATGTATTAAATCGTAGGTGGGACTATCTGAGTAATTACTCTTCATAGCATCTCAACGTAATAGAAAGATTGCTTAAAGGTGGCCATTTTCTTTTCAACTAACATGTGACAAGTTGTACTAGGTTACATGGCACCAGTATCAAAGAACAATCTTTTATGCTGATAGTTTTGAATTCAGGATTTTTCCTTTTCCAAGATCAACAAAGCGAAATATCATAGTATGCGAAAATACATATTCTTGTCCCAACACTGTCCTTGAGTAGAAGAGACAGATAATGCCTTTCACAAAGGTCTTAACATGAAGTGGAATAGCAAGCAGCTTCGCACAGGAATTGAACACAGTTCTCCTGGTTCATTTCCTGCAATAATAGCCGTTACACCACGTACACTCACTGATATCTAATTCTATTTACCAACCCCTCCGCTTGGGCAGGATATGACACTAGGTCAATTTTTAAGCGGAGTTTAACAGGTTTGAATTCAGAGTTTTCCTTCTCCTAGACTAGTTGCCTAACCAAGGCTGAAGAACCTAGTCTGTCCTACTATTTACCCATAGCTGGAGGGAGAATAATTGGATTCATACCTTTCCCAAAGGTATTAGTGCTATGTGAAATGCAATCAGCCTCGTCCAGGATTTGAACACGAGTCGCCGTGTCCATTTCCTACGACGATAACCATTACACCACGGGCACCTCTCACTGATATCTAGTGGCTGCTATCCAATCGACCAGAGAATTTTGGTCTCCTTGTTCAATGGCCTATCGACCTTCATGGGTTATTTAATGCCAAATCCCTCCTTCTAGAAAGACAGTAGTGGTATTATTTCTGGTTTCTTTCTTTAATGGCATATTAACCTTTGTGGGTTATTTAATGCCAAATCCATCCTTCTAGAAGGACAATAGTGGTACTGTTTAACTCATAGATCGGAGGATAAATGGATTTATACCGTATTTGTCTGAAAGTGAACGTAAAAACGCGACTGGAGTTCGAACCCCCTTACTTCGATTCTGCCGTCCAGCGCTTTAACTATTACACCACTTTGACCAGAGAAATCAAAATCATGGATATTATGAAAATCCTCCGAGAAAATAAAATTCTCTTGGATTTTGAGATTCAAACAGATCATTCAAATGTCAAGTCAGACAAATACTAAGATCTTGCCAGAGAACTGAACTAATATGAAGACGACCAAAGAGGTTTGCAAATTGGGGTAAGAGAAGAATAAAAAAAAACTGCAAGAGAGAGAGGGGGGCATTGGCAAGTTATCTTCAACCAATAAAACAAGTTCTTGCAACGGAAACTGCAGCACCCTCACTGACTGGGTGTGGCTGTTGACTAATGCCTCTTAACAAGTCTACAGGATTACCACAGCCACAATTGTTGCTGTTAACTAAAATTTGTTTTTTCAGGTATGCAGGTTTCTTACATTACCTACTCCTGCAGAGCGGTTACCCATCAAGTTCTAAACAGGTTCATCACTGCTTAAGTTCAATTATCTAACAAAATTCACTGCTCTCAAAGTAACTTGCTATTTTCAGTATTTGTGAGCATCAAAATCAGTCACAAATCTGGGTCACTTACTTCACACTCAACTACATAGTGTCTCAATGTACACGGGACACATGTGAAAACTAATATTTCTACTAATGCAAGGATGTCTCAATATTCATGGGGCCCATGTGACAACTAATATTTCTACTAATGCAAGGATGTCTCAATATTCATGGGGCCCATATGACAGCTAATATTTCTACTAATGCAAAGATGTCTCAATATTCATGGGGCCCATGTGACAGCTAATATTTCTACTAATGCAAGGATGTCTCAATATTCATGGGGCCCATGTGACAGCTAATATTTCTACTAATGCAAGGATGTCTCAATATTCATGGGGCCCATGTGACAGCTAATATTTCTACTAATGCAAGGATGTCTCAATATTCATGGGGCCCATGTGACTGCTAATAATTCTACGAATAATAATGTTTCAGATTTGGAAATAATATTCGATAACAACTATTAATCCTCAATCATATTTCTTTGGACAAGAGAGGAAAAAAATTTGCGTCATTACTTATTTGGAGACAAAATCATTCAAAACTGTCTCAAAATAGATGCAACCCATTAATATGATAATAATTTATCCCTGAGACAAGAAACTCGAAAAAGATTCCATGTCCTGAAAGATGCTATAATAACAAAAAAAAATAATAATTTGATGTCTTTCGCTGAAAAGATGAATTTTACAGAATGCGTTCACATAGCGGCGCTTGTCTCAGTAAGAAATCATTATCATATAAATGAATTGCATCTATTTTGAGACACCCTGTATAAGAGAATGCAATAAACAATTCATCGTAACTTTTTCCCACCTGTCGGTGAGGCTTATATTATTCTGACTTTATCCCCTCGCAGAGAGGGGGTACCTGTTAGAGACCCATCGCTACGTCGAATAGATCTTTTAGCCGTGTTTAGTTGGATGATTTTAGCTGGAGAAGTTGGTTTGTTAGTAGCGAGGGAAAGTTTGTTTGTGTTTAGCGAGGAAGATGGTGTAACGTATGTGTGTTTACGTTGTGTTGTTTCCTCGCTTAGTGTTGTTATTCCCCTCGCTAAGTTTTAAGGGTAAATAAAGATAGAATGATGAAGAAGTAAGTTGGCGATAGTCGAAAGGTATTTTTGGAATAAGGTTTTATTTGCAGCATGGAATATTTGTGTTGGCTTTTAGTGCTGCAAGACTCGTGAAAGGTTGTGAGTAATGAGACGAAATAGAGTTATGAGAAGTTGAGATGGCAGCGTGTGTCGTCGGACGTGCGAGGGATTGTGATTTTTGCATTTTGACGAAAGACATGTTGCAGTTGTAGGAATTGAACTTTGGATGTCACCGTGAGTTTTGTGTCTGGTATTTGGGGAGAGTAGGCGTTATATCCATTAATGTGGACCAGAGGTGAAATGGGAACTAGCGTGTCGAGAGCGGGATTACGCTCAGATCGACATAGCCAATTTTGGGGTGACATAAAGTTGTGCCTGTGCGAGGCATGTTGAATGCATCTAATTAATATTCAACTGGGATTCCTCGTAAGGAATCCATAAATTAGAGAGGTTCCCTCGTGTATCCATGTTGCTGCTGCTGCTATTTTAGAGCCGCAGTGAGATGTATGCATTAGGCAGCGTTGACCAGCCAAAGAGAGTGTGTTTGGCAGCTCACCCGATTTGGTGGCCGGAAATGAAGGTCCGGGGTGAATAGGATAAGTCATCCTGATTGGGTGAAATTAAGTGTCGAATTAAATTTGTGCGCCCAACCAAAATACAAAATTTTCCCCTTTTCTACAATCTGCTTAAAAATTGTTCAAATTTGATGGGGTTGTATGAAGAAAAAACCTCTTAAAACAACTGGGTTAACTTGTAAATATGCACGCTTTTCCGTAACTTATAGACATAGAATAACTATTAGACCCACGGCTGGGCTCGAATAGGTATTATCATAGTGAGAGTTGAATTGGGACTAATGGAAAGGGAACTCCATTGTCTTCAGAGTTTCAGAACTGGAGTCTAGTTCCATATTAACCCTCGACCAAGCTATCAATCAGAGATTTCTCTAAACATGACGCACCTGTGTGAACGTGGTTGATCGGAAATCGTGGCTGTTATGTAATGATATATGCAGATGCCCGCGTGAAGGTCCGAGTCATTTGGAGTCAGTGTGAGTCTTGAGTTAGACCCAGCTTGCTGTCACTGAGAGCACCCCGCTTTGGCGGCAGCCCACAACAGGCTTCCGGTTTGGTACCCCTCGGCCGAGAAGCGGAAAAAGTGCTAAGTGTGATCTTGAAGATTACACAGCGTGTTAAGGTCAACAGAAGAAGAAAAAGATATGGGTCACTATTGCAGTCTGTCGTTGTCTCCGTTTGTTTCCATCAGTCTCTCGCACACAACGGAGATTTGACCCCCTACAAATGAATAAAAAGACGTATATATTTTAATAAAGAAGTGTTGTGGTTCTTCCCTTATTATAAGTTTATAACAATCTCACCATCAGTTATTTATCACATTCATATCCCAATGAGTGTGAATCTTATTTTGTGTATCTGTTTATATTACATCAATTGTATACATTGTGAATATCTACGTAAATTTTCTTTCAGCGTTTTCTCTGTTTACTGCAATTAAATATATTTTGTTACCAAAATCTATATATGCCTTTAATGCTTATTTTGCAGGTATTTTCAATATATCTGCATCTTTCTTTATTTGCTCGACAACGAACAATGACAGCAATATGAATGAGATTGCATTGAGTTGAATTTTTTAAATGCTGATTAAGCATAATTTGGTTAAAGAGATGAAAATATACAAGAGTCATTCAAAAAGTTGTAAGAGTTACCCAATAAAAACATTTTTGTTCCGTCAACCCACTACCTCTCATTTTTGTCCAGCCGGAGGGGATCTATAGAATACACCGACTTCTTCACTGCAGAGGTGTTAGACCCCCCCGCGCCATTCAACAAGTGTCCTGGAAATGACATTAAATTATCTGATAGTGAGGTTCCAGTAATGCTAAAACTTCGGGGAATGTGGCGCATCCCTTAATCCCATCCCGTGCCGGTGGTGTAATGCTTATCGTCGCAGGATATGGACACGGTGACACGAGTTCAAATCCTGGACCTGACTGATTGCATTTCACATAGCACTAATACCCTTGGGAAAGGTATGAATCCAATTATTCTCCCTCCAGCTATGGGTAAATAGTAGGACAGACTAGGTTCTTCAGCCTTGGTTAGGCAACTAGTCTAGAAGGAAAACTCTGAATTCAAACCTGTTAAACTCCGCTTAAAAAAATTGACCTTGTGTCATATCCTGCCCGAGCGGAAGGGTTAGGTAAATAGGATCCCTTAATCCCATCCCTCCTAGGTCCACTCTGCACCGAAGTGGTAGCACCTAATAGGGTCCTATCTATGAATCAAATGGAACTAAAATATGTACTTATGTTAAAATGAATTACTTGAAATAGAATTGTTTTGATATTTAAACTGTGTATTGGTACTAAATTGAACTGCTTGAAATAGAACTGTTTTGATATTTAAACTGCGTACTTGTGCTAAACTGAACTGCTCGAAATAGAAAGGTTTTGACATGTGAAATGTGTACTTATACTAAACTGAATTGTTTAAAATAGAACTGTTTTGACATTTAACTATCTGTGAACGAAAACTATACATATTTTAAACTGAATTATTTGAAATAGAACTTTTCATTAGCATAAAAATTGATTTGGCATTAAATAACATACAAAGGTTGATATTCCATAAAACCCTAACAAACAAACAAGCAAACATCTTATTTAAAAATGAGAAAAAAAATTTAGTGTGTGGCCACAGCAAAAATGTTCAACAATGCTTTTTTGCTGCTTATGGTTTAACATTTTTTAAACAAACTCCGTAATTACCATTCCTCATTTCAAAATGCAAACGGATCTTACCCAATCGGTGCGAACCTGACCAAGCAACTAGGAATTAACCATTGCTTTTCTCTCAATATAAATTTATTTCGCAGCGTCATTTTATGTTTTATTTCTTCTTTAATAATTTATTTTACTTCTGATTTTTATTTCTTATTCCAATGTAGAATACGCCTCTTGAATCCCTACGGGGGGGGTCATCCTCCCATGCACTGAGTGTCTTGGATATCACGCCAAAACATCTGATGGTGACGCTTCAAACTTGAACATTTGGGGAATGTGGAGTACCTCTCCTCTTTGCTGAGAACTGGGAGAAAATATCAATATCTACGCAATTCCGTAACTTCTAGGCTGAGAGTAACTATTAAACCCACAGCCGGAACTGTAACAAGTTCTACCTCGCTGAGAGATGAATTGAGACTAGTGGCAACGAAAGAGTACTCCATTGTCTCAAGAGTTCCAGAACAGAAGTCTCACCATCTGATGCAGTTCTGTATCAGATTCATATCATAAGATCCAATGAGTGTGAAACTTAATGTTAGTCTCAATTTTTATCAAATACATTATGTATACTGTAGATGACCTCTTGAATTTTCTTTGAGCATGCTCTCTAACCGACTTTCCGTTCCACTCTGACCTGGAGTAGTAGTACCTGCCAGAGTCCCATGTATAAATTAAATAGAACTGTTTAATAAACTTAACAGAGGGCAAACAAATGAGTTCTGGCATATTTAAAATGTTACCGACAATTTATTGATCTTCAATTTTATTAATCTGCAAATCACATTTCTAATACACATATATATAAACAGCATTAAATAACCCTCATGGCCCAGTTGGCTGGGGCTATAGAATACATCGACTGCACCTGTGCAGAAATGGTAAGAACGCTCACCTCAACGTGTGTCCTGGATATGACATAAGACAATCTGAGGGTGAGGCTCCAGTAATGCTGGAGCTTTGAGGAATGCGGAGTACCTCTTAATTGCCATCGCTCCCTGGTCTTATCTGGCCTGGAGTTGTAGCATCTGATAATGTCTTACCTATGGGTCAAAAGAACTAAACTGTATACTTATGCTAGACTGAATTGCTTGAAATAGGACTGTTTTGACATTTAAACAGCATACTTATGCAAAACTGGATTGTTTGAAATAGAATTGTTTTTGTATGTTAAACTGGATTGCTTAAAATAGAACATAAATGTTAATCAGGTGTAATTGATGCTTAATTTGAAACATACGTAGACTCTTAACTGCCACGTGCTGTACGACAACTGATTAGTGGGATCCATTGCCTTGAAATGGACACACAACACTGGAGACACTGATTATCATGAGATTGTCTGGGGGTGATAATAAATATGGACGGTAATCATCTGTGTGTGAAGCAACTAAAATATTCCCAAATTTTTACGCAGAACCATTTTTGGGTGTTATTTGAAAGCTGAAACTCGAATCCCTTGAGATAAAAAAAAGTTATGATATATATATATATATATATACAGAGAGAGAGAGAGAGAGAGAGAGTGAGAGAAAATTGTAGAATTTTGGTAAATCTGATGAGACGATAAAAATTAGTGGAAAAGAAGATAAATCAAACACTTGCAACGGCTTTATTGGTAATATTTCGTTCTTTATTCACAGAACTTAAACTCAGAAAATTTTTAGTCTGGGGGATTACTGTGTATAAAAAACAAAATATTACAAGTAAACCCGTTGTAAATGTTTGATTTATCATACACATATATATATATATATATATATATATAAATACCGACGGAGCCAGAAGTAATCTACCCAGGTTTCATCTAACCGTCTCTCTCTCTATATATATAGTCATCCACAGACAGACTGTTTCGTTGTATCACAACTCTTCAATGTGGCTAGACACGTAGGACGCTTGAAGTTGGGATTGAAACCCGCATAACTTTACGTTAGACTTAGTATCATACCTCTTGGCCAACAAGCGAACCACATCAGCTCGGGAATTATAAGGCATTAAGTAATAGCTTTCGTTAGTTTACATTTATACCTTACCGGATACCAGAGTGCTTAATTCGTTCGAAGAGCTTTACATTATGCGAGTGGCAGCCGTAAATTCCTTCGCCAAAGTGCTCAACCCCCATGGGGGAGCGTATATATATATATAATCACTAGTAAATAAACGACTATTTTTTTAAGATGTCTAAATAAAAAAATATCAACCTTGATTATTTCTAATGGAACATTATACAAGGAAAATGGATATTATTAGATGTTATTTATTATCACAATTTATTGTTAAGAAATTCCCAAACTAACAGTAAAATTTATAACACCTCTGGTTAAAAAGTTTCTTGTAGAAATGAAGGTGACTGATTTATTGATCTCAGCGGCATCTCAGACTGCCAAGGGTTATATTATGCCTAGAGGTTTGGGAATTGTGTATTGTGTACATATTTGTGTAGATGTTAAGAATTTTTGCACACTGTTATATGAAATCAAGTATCCAATACAAAATCCACACAGTTATATGAAATTAAGTATCCAATATAAAATGATTTGCACACGGTTATATATCAAGTAAAGTAAAGCTGGTGACCGTAGTAGAGGGCGACTCGAAGACTCCCTTTTCAATAGCTACTACACCGAGCTGTAGGGGACGGTTCTACCCTATTCCCTGAATAGCTCCACTTTACACTTGATCCTTACTTTATAGTGTTGAGTGCTGAACAAGGCGTCATCAAGTACCATTTTTTAAGTCTTTGGTATGACTCGACCAGGGATTGAGCTCTGTTTTCCCGGACGATATACTAATGGGTAGAGAGTTCGCCAATGGTCCAGTAGACCGGGGTTCAATCCTAGGTCACCTCGTACCAAAGTCTCAAAAATGGTACTTGATACCTCCTTGCTTAACACTCAGCAATATAAGGTATGTATCAAGGGTAAAGTGGAGCTAATCCATGGAAAGGAGTAGCGCCTTCTCCTACACCTCGGTGTAGTAGCTATTGAAAAGGGACCCTTCGGGTCGCCCTCGACTAAGGTCGCCAACTTTACTTACTTATATATCAAGTATTCCTATCCAATACAAATAATTTGCACACAGTTATATAATATCAAGTATTCCTATGTAATACTAATAACTTGTTTGGTTTGGTTTGTTGGGTTTTATGGTATATCAACCTTTGTAGGTTATTTAACGCCAAATCCATTTTTATGTAAATAATCTGTTCTATGTAAAATGATTCAGTTTAGCATAAGTACACAGTTTAATTGTCAAAAACATTTCCATTTCAAGCTATTCAAGCAGTTATATGTAACAATTCAGTTAAGTGTAAATACAGTTTTAATGTTGAAAAACAGTTCTATTTCAAATAATTCAGTTAAGCATAAGCACGCAGTTTAAATGTAAGTACGGTTTAATTGTGAAAAGCATTTCTATTTCAAGCTATTCAGTTTACTCAAACAATTTATTTTAGCATAAGTATGCTGTTAGTTCTATTTAGCCCATAGATAGGGCCCTATCAGGTGCTACCACTCGGGGCCAGAGTGGACCTGGGAGCAGTGGTAATGAAGGGGTACTCAACATTCCCCAAAGCTCCAGCACTGCTGGAACCTCACCATTAGATTGTTTAGTGTCATATCCAGGACACTCGTTAGGGGGGGGGTCTTACCCCTCTGCAGAGGTGCAGTCAGTATATTCTACAGCCCAAGCCGACTGGGCAATAATAACTTGTGTCCAGCTGTATATCTACAGATGGTTTTCTCTTATTATATTAATTGATACGATTTTATGGTCTAAAGTAACTATTTTATTTAATAATCATTTGTTTACACTCTGTTAAATTCTAAAAACACTAAATAACAATCCTACGTAAACAATTATATCTTCTAATATCTAATAATACAAATAACCCGAACAGTTTTTATTTTGGGTCAAGTATTCGTGACAAATACAAAGGAAAATTCAGATCTATTTGACCCATAGATACGACCCTAACAGGTACGACCATTTTGACAACCCTACAATTCCAAGAAGTCCAGAGCCTCATCACAAGAGCAGTTT
>CAUZXS010000214.1:100000-120000 GCA_963585895.1 Sepioteuthis lessoniana
CATAGTTTATTCCTATCTATCTATCTATCTATCTATCTATCTATCTATCTATCTCAGTTTATTCTTTCCTCAGTTCATTATCTATCTATCTATCTATCTATCTATCTATCTATCTATCTATCTATCTATCTATCTATCTCAGTTTATTCTTTCCTCAGTTCATTATCTATCTATCTATCTATCTATCTATCTATCTATATATATATATATATATATATATATATATCACACTCTATTCCTTTTAATCTTAGTCTCCCCAGATATATCCCCTCTCTATTGCTATCAATATATCTGTCGATTTATTTATTAATCGTTCACAGTCTATTCGAATTTATCTTATTCGCTTCATGTAAATCTCTTATTTCTTCTGTCTTTTCATATCTATCCATCTATCTACCTATTTCTGCTTTGTTTTTGTTTTGTTTTGTTTTTTCATTTATAGATGTATGTACGTATGTGCAAGCACGCGCGTCTATGTGTACACTTACTTTACCTTATAAAAAATAAAATAGTGTGTTTATTTCAATGCTAAAATGGTAGTGCCAATAATAAGATAAATTATGCCCGGTACAAAAATATTGTCGAACTAAATATAATTATGATACTATTAAAAGTATTGTGGCAATTAAGCAATTGTGAAATGGAAATTTGTGTGTTGATTGACTACGGCAATTACACAAGAATGCTGCGAGCAATCTTGAACAAGTCCTGGAAGCAACACCCCATAAGACACCAACTATACGGCCACCTGCCTCTCATCACGAAAACTATCCAAGTTAGACGAACCAGACATGCAGGACACTACTGGAGAAGCAGGGACGAGCTCATAAGCGATGTACTTCTATGGACCCCCACATATGGCCGGGCAAAAGCAGGACGACCAGCACTAACATACATTCAGCAGCTATGTGAGGATACGGGATGTAGCCCTGAAGACCTGCCAGAGGCTATGAACGATTGAGAAAAGTGGCGAGAGAGGGTCAGGGATACCCATGCTAATGGCACGACATGATGATGATGATGAGGAGGAGGATTTTTTATAATATTATTGCTAAATAAAAAGGAGTTAACAAGTGATCGGCTTATATAATGAAATAGTGATGTCTATGCAACAGTGTTGACGGAGTCAGGACTTGTCAATAGGATTTTTTAAATCAGCAAACTATACTATTTGAAACACTAATTTGTGCAAGTGCATTATCTTCCATACTCATTAGATGTGTCCCAAAAATTAAAAACTTATCTTAAAAGTAATATTTGTTGATGTTGAAAACATTAAATAACCAATAATGGTTGGTATACTATAAAATCAAAACAAACTGTTTTAGATGATTAACCCAGCTCAGCTGAACCTTTGATTGGAATATTTCCGTGTTAGAAATGTTGCAATTTCTAAGGGTATCAGTGTTCCTTATTCTATAAATCCGATAGCAGGGACGAGCTCATGAGTGATGTACTCCTATGGACCCCATCATATGGCCGAGCAAAAGCGGGACGACCAGCTCGAACATACATACAGCAGTTCTGTGAGGATACAGGATATAGCCCTGAAGACCTGCCAGGGGCGATGAACGATAGGGAGGAGTGGCGAGAGAGGGTCAGGGATATCCCTGCCGGCGGCACGACATGATGATGATGATATGGCATAAACAGTTCCTGTCGAACAGATCCAATTGCGATAAAGTGTCCATGGCTGAAAATCAAATATTTTGTTCCTGTATCAAAAAGACATCACTGCAGTTATTGTGGTTCCGTTGCTCGCAATAAAGAGAGTCGAGGTGCCCGTGGTGTAATGGTTATCGTTGTAGGAAATGTACACGGCGACACGAGTTCAAATCCTGGACCTGACTGATAGCATTTCCAATAGCACTAATACCATTGGGAAAGGTATGAATCCAATTATTCTCCCTCCAGCTATGGGCAAATAGTAGGGCAGACTAGACTCTTCAGCCTTGGTGAGGCAACAAGTCTAGGAGAATGACAACTCAGAATTCAAACCTGTTAAACTCCGCTTAAAAATTGACCTTGTGTCATATCCTGCCCGAGCAGAGGGGTTGGTAAATATGAATAAAGAGAGTCGAGTTCATCATGAAAAAAAAAATTAGGGATGAAGTTACTGAACCCTCATCTACCGTACTCGATGGGAGAGTCCGCTAAACTTTTCGCAAAACTAAGACGTTTTTCCCACACAACACTACCATACTTATGGACGATTCTTCTTTCTCTATCCTTTCCATTTAGATATTCCATTATAGTAAATGTCTGACCCCCTAACCCCATCCATCTCTCCTCTTCATTTCCATTTTCTCTTTCTTAAAACCTATTCTCGCTTCATATTTCCCTCTTTCTCACCGAAATTATTCCATATCTGATGAAACCTGATACACTTGATAGCACCTAGCCTTGACCATCTACCTAGATGGTCATAGTTGAAACCAATAACCCCTACAACCATCATTCAAACCTGCATCTGTTTCCCTCCCTTTTCTTTCCTTGTCTGCCTCTTGTCCTTAAACCCTTTCCTTCCTTTCATATCTTTTTTGCATCTCCACAAATATTTTATCTTTTTCCTCAATTGCTAAAATGTTCAAAAACTCAAAAAAATCTTTAGTCTGAAGAAGTTCTTCCTTGAATAAAGAACGAAATATGACTATTAAACCCGTTGTAAGTGTTTGGCTTATCCACTTTTATATTTCTTTTTATAGTCTTTTACCAAAATCTACCATTTCTCCATATATATATATATATATATATATATGGAGAAATGGTAGATTTTGGTTCTACCAAGACCAATGAACAAAACGTCAATTTTCTTCAAAATAGTGCTCTTTCCAGAAAACTTCGATTGGTCGTAGCACCTCAAAAACTATGTTTTAATAATGTGCTATATTCATTTTAATGTTTTCGCATCAACAAATGTTACTTTTGTGATAAATTTCCACTTTTGGGCCACATCTAGAGAGTATAGTTTTATTTAAAAAGAATATACATATATACATATACATATATATAATGTGAATTAGTATCCATTACTATTTTTATATGAAATATTAATTCATTATATATATGTATATATATATATATATAATTTGTTTAATGTCTTATCCAGGACATTTGTTGTCGGGGTCTTATCCCTCTACAGTGATGCAGTTGGTGAATTCTACAGCCCAAGCCAACTATAGTATAGTTTTATTTAAAAAGAATATATATATATATATATATAATGTGAATTAGTATCCATTACTATTTGTATATGAAATATTAATTCATTATACACACACACACACACACACACACACACACACACACACACACACATATATATATATATATATATAATTTGTTTAATGTCTTATCCAGGACATTTGTTGAGGTCTTATCCCTCTGCAGTGATGAAGTTGGTTAATTCTACAGCCCAAGCCAACTGGGCTTATGTGATACGGATAGCGGATACAAAGCTTCCAAAACACGTATTCAGTAATCATCTTTAGAAAAGTCCACATCATCTGAATCATCCTCTCTTTCGGTATAACGATAAACTTAAAGAGAACTTTGTAGGTTATTTTTTTTTATTTTAGAGATGGGGTAAACTTGCAGAAATCCGACAAGAAAAGAGATGATACAATTTCATAAAAATGAAAATTTCTGAGGTAAAAAGTTGGAATTCCGTGATAAATTCTTTTTTGATAAATCTATAGTTATCTGTAAATATTTTCTTCTCTACTAAACTTTTTATGCCGAATCTTCATTGACAACGGAGAAAATTTTCTCAGTGTGACCTCTGAAATTAACGATGTTAAGATATAATAACCGGTATGCATAAACGATAGAGGGGTTTAGGTTTTGTCGCAAATACATTGTTGTCTCCGAGTGATGTTATCACGTGACTCATGTCATACAATAACTTTTATGTACGCTCAAATTATGACTTCTCACCTTTTTATTCTGAGGTCAGCTGGGGCTGTAGAATCTAACCAACCATCCAACCAAACTGTATTTCGAAGAAAATAAGGATCATTTGGTGCTTATTAAATGAAAGAATAAGATGAGGGGAACATTTTTTAATTACTATGAAATTAAAAGTTCAGGGTAAAAATATGAACCTCTCATTATACTCCGAACTATGGGTTAAGTAAGTAAAGTTAGCGACCATAGTCGAGGGTGACCCGAAGGCTCCCTTTTCGATAGCTACTACACCAAGGTGTAGGGGAGGGCGCTACTCCATTCCCTGGATTGCTCCACTTTACCCTTGAACCGTACCTTATAATGCTGAGTGTTAAGCAAGGTGGTATCAAGTTCCATTTTTAAAGTCTTTGGTATGACTCGACCTGGGATTGAACCCAGGTCTCCCGGGCCATTGGCGAACACTCTAACCGCTGGGCCAATGTCCCGGTTTGGTTAACCCGGATGGGTTAAATAGTATCACAAATCCTCTACAAGTGTGGCTTTGGCATTAAATAATCCAGGAAGGTTGATATGTTATTAACAAAGAAACCAAACTGTTGTGTGGTGAGTATGTAATGGTCGACACACGTATAAAATTGTGTTGTATATTGACCTCCGACCCAGCCAAGCTGTCAAAATACGAAAAGCACTGATGTAAATAACAGGTGCATCCGGTCGAGGAATATCAGGATATGACGTTGACCGCGGACGAGTTGAATTGGGTGCGAAATTGGAAGAAGAGTGGGTGTCAAATTATTATATAACCCCGGCGACAGGAAGTCGAGTCAGTTGGAGAAAAGATGCTGGAATGAGGAACATGTCCCAGCAGAGGCTGGCCCCTCAGGCCCCCGGTTGAGCAGCCCAGGAGAACGGGAAAGAAACGCTGTTATGGCCATAAGAGTGGGGATCAATATGTTGCAGTTCTGTTCAGCCTCCAACTCACCTCTCGCACAGTAAAACATTTAGTAACCTTTCAAATAAAGTGAGAGGTATATTTTTCTAAAGAACTGTGTCGCTTTTCTTTATTGTGTCGTCGTTATGATTCTGCATGCATCTGCATATGAGTATACAACAATCGGAGATATTTTGTTCAGGAGAGAAATACGGTTCGCCGACTAATGTAAAAAAAGTTTAGTCGTTTTGTGGTCCGACACCGTCAAAAGCGAGCACCGCTCTAAATACATTTCAGACCAATCCATCCTATGGGGGTTCCAGCCACTCCAGCATACAAATCAAGCTACACCAAATCTTTATTTGTTGCTATTGTTTTGTCGAAAGTTTTAAAACCCATTTAAATATTTGGTTTAGAATCACTTACGAGTAATATATACAGTAACGTAGTTTGATGACAGAATGGTATATATCCACTCATACCAATTATTCTTAACGGCATGTGAAACCATCTAGGATTATTTTATGCCTAAAGGTTTAGGAATAGTGTTCATTGTGCAATTTGTTTACATATTTACATTTTTATGAAGTTTTTTCTTAATATTCTCCTTTCCCGATCCTATCAAAATACGCAGCCCAATCGACTGGAGTGGGTCTGTAGAATACACTGGCTGACTCTCTGCAGAGGGGTAAGACAGCACTATTTAAGGAGTGTCCTGGATTAAGACAATAAAAACAATCCAGTAATGCTGGGGCTTTGGAAACTGCAGAGTACCCATTCATTGCATATCCCAGTCGGCTGGGGCTGTAGAATACACCGACTGCATCTCTTCAGAGGAGTAAGGCCCACCAACGAGTGTCCCAGTTATGACATTAAACTATTGGATGGTGATGCTATAGGAATACTGGAGCTTTGGGGAATCTGGAGTGCCTCTTCATTGCCCAGCCCATTCGGCTGGGGCAGTAGATTACACCGACTACTTCTCTGCAGAAGAGTAAGACCCCCCCATCAACGAGTGTCCTGGATATGTCATAAAACTATCAAATGGTGAGGCTACAGCATGCAAGAAGTTTGAGGAATGCGGAGTATCCCTTCATTGCCATCGCTCCCAAGTCAACTCTGACCTGGAATGGTATCACATGATAAGGATCCTATCTATGGGTCAAATTGAACTGTTTTACATTTAAACTATGTGCGATCAAATGACTAATACTAAATTTAATTGTTTGAAATAGAACTGTTTGATCATTTAACTGTTTGTAAACAAATGACCGATGTTTAATTGAACTTTTAGTGATACATAGCAATACTTGAATCATATAAATTTGTTGACTTGTGTTAAACTGAATTGTTTGAAATAGAACAGTTTGATTATTTAATGGTGTCAACAAATGACCGATGTTTAATTGAATTTTTCGTGATACATAGCAATACTTAAAATCAGTTTGAATTTTTTGACATGTTAAACTGAATTGTTTGAAATAGAACAGTTTGATTTTTTAATTGTGAGTAAACAAATGACTGATGTTTAATTGAATTGTTAGTGATACATAGCAATACTTGGAACCATTTAACTTTGTTGACTTATGATTACAATTCATATATCTAATTCATATGAGAAACCGGATTTGGCATTAAATAACCTACAATAGTTGATATGCCTTAAAACCCAACCAACCAAACCAACCAAGAATCGAATATGAATAATTCTTAAACCAAACTATTTGAATCATAAATAAAACCATAAAAAATCCAAGCAGAATGGTCAAAATGGATCTGGGAATAAATCTCATTACTCCCAGCATCTCCAGAACTAGAACCTACGCATCAGATACTTTTTTTCGGTGGGGGAGGTCATACTCCTCTTCAAGGAATATAGTCTGCCTATTCTAAGTTTCACCGACAAGGCACCGAGATGTTCAGAAAAAGAAGACATTCATTTCCTACGTAGTCGAATAAAAACATTGTACCTGATTTTGCCACTCAACTGTACAGGGTGGAACGATAAAATTGTCGTCCTAAAGAAAACAACACAACAGTTTTATTTTTAAACTTTTATTGAAAAAATCAATTCAGATAACTTGATTATGTAGTAGAGCTGACATCTATTCACTGTAGCCGCCTTCAGCCTCAGTCATCGTCTCGATACGGATCCGGAACTGGGAACATGCCTTTTCCACAAGTGCCAGCGGGAGCTCGGTGGATGGCGGCGATCAGGCTGGCTTTGGTGTTGTGGGAGGTCATGTTTAGATGTCCTCGATGTATGACTAAACGAAGTAGTCCAGCGGATTCAGGTCGGGAGAGGAGGGACCCAGTGAGAGAAGGGTACAAAGTCGTAGCACTCCTTCTGAAGCCAAGTCTGGGTCTCTATGGAGTTGTGGGCCGGTGCCGAGTCCTGCTGCCATATCCAGGGTCCGCCACCGGCCACCTGTTTGCACCAGGGGATCACCACACTCTTCAGCACGTCCAGGTACACTTTAGTGTTGACCTTCAAGCCAACTTCGAAGATGTAAGGTGGCATAATGTGGCCCTCACTTGAAACCACATCAAAGACCATAACCGTAGCCGGAAATTTTGTTTTCATTACCCTGGGCACGTCCTTGTTATTTGTGGCAATCCAGATTTGCATTTTGAGGGTGCTGGCAATGGTCCTGTTGTCATAACTTGGATCGGTAGAGAGCATGCGCATCTCCGATCTTGCTTGTTGAACATTGTGTCACTTTCAGACATGATAGAAGGCTCTTATCGCTTTCGGGATTTGTACTCAACTGACCAACTAGTAAATGGTCTGCAACAAAAAAAGAAAACCGGTTTTCATTAAACGAAAATGGAATCATGTCGTCTTTTCTAGGGCGACAATTTTATCGTTTCACCTTGTAATGAATAAAAGACACGACGCAGGGTTACCTTATTTAGGCTTTATTCGGCATACAGTAGTTTAATAAGCTTTCTGCTTACATTTGGCACAAGGTCGTTCAAATAGAGCACCCAGTAAGAGTTGATCTCATTCGTCTTGCTTTACTAGCCAAGCTTGATAACCTTTACATCATATATAGGTGCGCATATATAGGAGAATTTAGTATAAACAGGACCTACTTATTAACATTAGTAGTGAATTTTAAAACGAAAGGCAGAGGAGGAAGGAATGTTCACTATAATTTCACATGTGTATAATTCATCATTCGTCTCCAGTCAAGGTAGGATGAGATACAAGATATGTGTTTAAAGAGCAAGCACTCCCATGTATGAGTTCTCGGATAAAAGGAGTATCCAAAATAGATTAGAGCCATCAGAAGTCACTCCTTTTGCTGTATACTCATATGCATTTCCATGCAAAATCATAACGACACAATAATGACGACGAGCGACACAGTCTTTTAGAAAAAAATATACCTCTCACTTTATTTGAAAGGTTTGTGTGTGAGAGGGAGTTAGAGACCGAACAGAACTGCAACATATTGACCCCCCACTCTTATGGCCATCAGCGTTGTGTCTTTCTCGTTCTCCAGGGTTGCTCAACAAGAGGCCCGGGGCCCAGCTTTCTACTGAGTGCTGGCTTTCTCAACCACATCTTGTCTCCAACTTCTCCGATCTCCAAACTGACTCACTTCCCGTCTTCACCGAGTTATATAATAGTTCAATCGCCCACTCACTATCTCCCCATGACTGGTCATCGGAATGTGTCACTTCCGCCGTCTTTGGAATGGCATGTTTGATCGTCATCAAGCGGAAATAACTGTCATGCAGTTCACTGGTCACTCTCTTCCGGTGCATCAGTCTGTGAGTGTACTGTGGGATTTTAACCCTGTCCCACATCGTCAGCCAAGCTCACCCACGCCAATGGAATATGCACTTCCGCCGTCTTTGAAATGGCATGTTTGGCCGGGTTGGAGGTGAATATATAACACTTTGGGGTGACGCCACTGGCTTCAAGCAATACAGTACCCCTTTTTAGACGAGAGGATTGGAACTGTCTTGGGAGACATCCCGTTACCCACTCAACCGAAGCAAAACTCATTTCACCCAGTGCAAAAATCGGATATTAAATAAGATTTCCTATGAAAGCATAATCAAGCTAAATATGTCAACGGTATTTGTCGGCCGTCCCACCAACCGAACGAGTGTGGTACAAGGCCTTTTTTAAGGTTGGTGCAGGCGCACGGCCGTAGCTGAGACACGCCCGGCATTCCCCAGAATGCCTCGAGCCCCATCAGCATTCTCCTAAAAAAGAGGTGCCTCTGGCGCCAGGCTATAAATCTAATGCCTCCAAGGAGGGTTAAAGCTAAACATGTCAACTGCTACCACTACAAAAGAGTAGGGCCCAAACAAAAACTGGTGCCCCGTCTATGAAACTAAATTATATCAACTGTTGAGGTCTAACCCTGGAGCACTACGGATTCACTCTCTGTCTTGCTATCATTGAGAAATAAAAAAATTCAGAACCCTCTTATCATCAAACTGTAGAGTAGATTAGACTCAATGTCAAATAGAAAAGAAATAATTATATGCTGGACCCTAAGCCACATAGGAGTGAGAGGGAATGAAAGAGAGGACTCGGCAGCCAAATCGACCTTAGATCTGACACCCGATAAATTCAGGATCCCATATACTGACCTGAAACCAACAATTAATAAGTTCCTTCACACAAAATGGCAACAACAATGGAGCAATAACATCCACAATAAACTCTTCCAAATTCAGCCCACCTTAGGAGAGGGGAGACCAGCATCAAGAAAATCAAGAAGAGAACAAGATGTTATATCCCAATTGCGAATTGGTCATACAAGGCTTACTCACTCTTTCATTTTGAAACAGGAACCACAACCACAGTGTTTAACCAGACAACTTTGCACGGTTAAACATATTCTTATAGAATGCAGAACTTTCGCTCTTATGAGAAAGCGATTTTTCAAAGTAAATAACTTAACCGATCTGTTCGAACGTCAAAATAGATGACTTTGTGTCCTTATTAACAGAGACAGAAAAATATGACAACTTAAAACTGGTTAATCTTGTGCAAACAAATGAAATCCTGCTTATTGAAAATTCTACCTACCTAAATAGCTGGGTGGAAACTATTTATATTAATCATAGTTACAAGAAACTTTAATTGTTTATCATTGTTTATGGAAACCATATAACTATTTTCCAAAATAAGAAAAAGAGACTGACTTCGGCCTTTGATAACTCCGCAAGGGTTGACATGCCATAAAAAACCACCAATATTACTCGCTTTCTTTGAGGTCTGATAAAACGGATTCCTTGTTTAAGAGAAGAAGAAACTTCACATCTTTCTTTTTACCTCCCAACTTCCAGAATTTGGACAATTCATTGCGAAAAATCCATTGACATAGGCAAATCATGCCTTGTGTAGTATATTGGAACGCTAGACAAACAAAGAAGGACTCGTAGATATATAAAAATATAATTTATATTTTTATTCATCGACGGTGACGATTGTGTGTAGTAGGAATACAGTCAGAGAGAGTTCGCACATATCTTTCTTCTCTAGCGGGGACCCTTTTTATGAAGTAGTGCGACGGCCGGAGAACACATACAGGGAGCTGAGAGGTCTACTTGAGTGAACAGTGGGTCTCATCCTCCAGTCCAAAATTACAGACATTATATTGTCTTTTAAGTTCCATGAACCCGCCTCTTCGCCCACGTATTTTTCTGTATATGGGTGGTTATCGGAACTTACATACTTCCGAGTTTTTTCCAGTAATTTGTTGATCTTATCTGCGAACGGAAATATCAGTCACTCTATCCATTGGCAATAAATTGCATTCTCGCCATCATCTTTTATTTTTCTCTTTCCTGTGAGACCACTCAGTTAATGTTATATTGCGACCGGATTGAATCTGCTAAGTTCATCCACGGCACTCTGTCACTAGCTAAGCTAAGCTAGTATATTGCAATTCATCGGCAACAAATCATTGCGGTGGAATACGGAATATCCATCAGCAGCAGTCCAGGCTGGTACTGAATAAAACAGGTAATAAATTAGATAAAAACTGAAAGAAATTTATACAATATACATTTTGCAATTGGTCTTTTATGAATGAAATATTACAAGCTTTTATTTTCTTGTGAAATATTTCCATTTGTTTTTATCAGATTCTGCCACTTCTCATTGATTGGTTTTAATTGCATATAAAACTGTCAAGGGTTATTGTATGCCAAGAGGTTAGAGAATCGCATTCATCATATGTTCAAGTTTACATTTTTTCCTATTGTTACTTAAGTGTTTGCTTTTGAATAGGTTCCTATCGAATTTGAATCATATTTAGAAAGATTTATTTAACCAATAAATAGGACTTTAGCTGATACGACTACTCCTGGTGTGAGTATATTTGGGGTTAATGGCAATGAAGGAGTACTCCACTCTTCCGAGATCTCTAGAAGTAGAGCTTCATCAATCAGAGACAGTTAAATATCATACTTAGGACACTCCTTTTGGCAGGGATTCTTACTCCTCTACAGGGAGTACAGGCAGAGGATTCTAAGCCCCGATAAAAGGGTGGTTCCGAATATGAGCTGGTATTTGAAAATATTCTTTGATTAAACTAATTCCCTTCTTTTACTCTTTAATTTCTATTAGTTGGTTGATTTGATGTTTGTTTTACGGTATATCAACCCTTTTCGGGTCATTTAAAGCTGAAATAAATTTCAAACAATTCAGTGTAATATCACTATAGCTTTTTTTTGTTTGTTTACGCACAGTTAAATGTCAAAACAGTTCAGACAAATGTCAAAACAGTTCTACTTCAAACAATTCAGTTTACCCTAAGTACGCAGTTTAGTTCAATTTGACCCATAGATAGGACCCTACTAGGTGCTACCACTCCGGGCAAGAGTGGACCTAGGAGAAATGGCAACGAAGGAGTAGTCTGCATTCCCCAAACCTCCGGCATTACTGGAACCTAACCATCAGATTGTTTAGTGTCATATGCAGGACACTCGTTGGGGAAGGGTACTTACCGTTCTGCAGAGAAGCAGTCGGTATATTCTTCAGCCTCCAGTCAACTGCACAATCTTTAATTTCGCTTGTTACTTACTGATTTATTCACAAACCTACTACCAAACACACTTTCGCCACTTGACAACGGTAACTTACGTTCTTATGGCAACAAGAATAGGTATATCATACCCATGATACGAGTATGCAAAATGTACATGGAATGTTTATAACATATATACATAGAACATAGGAATCTCGAAACACGAAAAACGCTTAACGTCTTCTCAGTTCAGGTACGAAACTTTTTATTACCTTTGAGTTTAAAGGTTGTTCGACATAAGAAGAGAGATACACAACCTTCTATCCTGGCTTTTTCATCTGCGCCCCACACCCCAACACGTGTGGCATCCGCCACAAAGGTCTCCGCGAGCAAGCGAAAGCCAACCGTCTTCTACCGAGGCAGGTCTCAACTCAACTAACTGACTTTTTCAAAAAATCTCCAAATCCTCCGCGCGCTCCCGGTGCATGACGTCATTCGCACTTGTTAGCCCCGTTTCCTATCTGGGCTATTGTGACATTTTTGAGTGACACGTCCGCTCCGCGCGCGCGCGAACACCTGTGTTAATGTTGCACCTAAGTAACCCATGCACTGAACCGAAAGGTTCTCAGTCTAACTAAACCCAAAGGCATAAAACGAAATCCCTGGGCCAATATATTACATAGGGAACTTTAATTAGTGTACAGCAGGAATTTACTTGATTCTTTTTTATTATTTAAAACTCATAAAATGACTGGGTACAAATTGTCGATGATAAACATTTCATAAATACTAACCAAAAACAGAAGAGAACAAGGAGTGTCAACAACAATGGCATATTTTTACACCATGCCATTAAGATTACAGTTCACTGTTCATTTCACGAACGTTTTAATTTTATTATATAAAGCGTTACGGTTATCTTCACGGAAAATGGAATCGGTGACCTGAGGTGAAAACCTGAACAAGAGATGTTTGCTTTTCACTTCTTGTTAATGTCTTTGGGATAAGCATAAATGCATCTGTTCCACCTCCAGCTATCAGTAAATTATAGGATAGACTAGATTCCTTTGTCTTGGGAAGGAAACTAATCGAAGAGAAGGAAACTCTGTCCTTAGCAGAGGAATTGGGTAAACACATACCCTGGTGTTATATTAAAAATATTCCAGTATATTACACAGATAACTCTTGTCAGCGCCAATTTTATTTCTATTGATATCAAATTTTTTTTTTACTGGGGTGCTGATCCCATATATGGTATTGGTTTTGCCCTATTTACTTTCTTTCTTTGATAACAGATAGTCGATATTTGCAAATAGAGTTCAGAGTATCAATATAAATTTATGGCAGGCTCTTTGGTCATCTGAATGACTTGGAATTTAATTAAGTATTTCGTCATGTGGTATATTCTTTACTACATCCGTGAAAGAAAGATCAGTAATAATTCAAAATGGCTTCTCAAATTATTGTAAATTATATATTTTAAGGTATCCGTTTGTAGTTTGAAGATTAGGAGAATAGGATTTGGCAGTATATTGGCGTAAAATCATGATTTGAGCGGAACTCGTAAAGTCAAAAACTAAAATCATTTGAAAAAAAAAGAAATGTTATTTGATTCAGTTACCCACAAAATTCGCTAATTAAAAAAAGTTCTAGGAAATAAAAGAAAAATATTTTGGGTTTGGTTTGATTTTGTTTAATGGCTTATCAACCATTGTAGGTGATTAAATGACAAATCCATTTTTATCCTGGGGTGTTCTCGTGTTAAAGCGGATGGACTGCGGAATTAGTAAGCGAGTTCAAATTCCATTCGCACCATTATGTTCCCTTTCGGCCAAATACCATTGAGAAAGGTATGAACCCCCTTATCCTCCCAGCAATGTGTTAAATAGTACCACTACCGTTCTTCTAGAAGGATGTCTTTGGCATTAAATTCTCCCAAAGGTTAATATGTTAAGAAACCAAACCAAACCATTTTATACATACAAACAGTTCTATTTCAAATAATTCAGTTTAGTAGAAGTAAAGCTGTTTGTTTACACACAGTTAAATTTTCTAAAAAGTTCTATTTCTAACATTTCAGTTTAACATAAGTAAACTGTTTTGTTCTATTTAACCCATAGATTGGACCGTATCGGGTGCTGCCACTCCGAAGCAATGAGGACCTGGGAGCGATGACAATAAAGAGATGGTTTAGATTAGATTGTTTAGATTAGATTGATTAGTATCATATCCCGGACACAGATAAGGAGAGTCTTACCCCTCTGCAGGGATTCAGTGTATTCTTCAGCCCCAGCCGATTGGGCCAAAAGAAAAACATTGAGTTTTGTTAGCGATGTGCTTGATCCAAATCTTTTGCAAAATAGTTTTTTTTAGCAACTTTCTTCTACATTCAATCAGTTGATAAATTAAAGTTCTTCATTTCTGTCTCTGAGTATTTCATGTCGAATTCAAATATCGAAGATTATTAACTGATGAAACATTTAAAAATTCCTTTTTCTTAAATATTCTAATGCCAGATCATAGAATAAACTGGGTCACAGGGTCCAGTTCTATACAAAGATTTCAATAATGCAGCTCACCCACCCGAAGGCGGCCCAGCCCAAGCTGGGGCCTTGCGCGAAGTGTCTATCTTAGATGGACAATACCTAGTCTGACACGAATGCCAGACGGTGGGGGCAAAGCCAACAGCAAATTAATGCAGTCGGCTTTATCACTGGGGTTGTATTTGTCTCTGCCTCCAGGCAGACAGGAATTGACACAAGGTCAATGACCTGAAGGTCGATTATAGTGGGGACCAGGGGAGAGGGAGGTTGGGGACGATCTGAGGTTTGAGCCCTGATTGACAATGCTGGTCATCGGCCCACTTACTGCAATATGGGCCTAATGAGCCCAGCTAGATATGGACCCAAACATGGGTCCAGGCCCGGATGCCTGATTATAGCTTAAACTGGACAGCAAGGTGAAAAAGTTGTCAATGATACAGTTCGCCCACCCGAAGGATGCCCAGCCGAAGTCGGGAGCCTTTCGGCCTCGTCTGCCTTTGCTGGACAATGCCCGTTTGGGTCAAAGCCAACAGCAAATTAATGCAGTCGGCCTTATCACTGGGGCAAGGACCGGTATAATGCTGTGCCCACTGTATATCTAGTCACTCCACGTGACTGAGACGAAGAATGGGATATTCCATTACAACATTGTCAATATTCATTGCAATATGCCAAGTGTTATGTAATATGTCATATCTTGAAGACTGCGAGACTGAGTCTTTTTAATTTCAGGGATGATTTTGTAAAATATTTCTCATATCACTGTTTTTATACTAATAAACAGCCATATTATTTTCTGGATTTTCCAGACTTTTATACAAATTCTGACTGCAAACATATCTTTCCAGTTATTGTCTATATATTTGCAAGGGGCGATTAACTTATTAGAAATTGGTATGGACGATTGAATCTTTTGGTCTTCTTGATGTTGAAATCGCAAAGTTTCGGTCACCCTCTTCATGTGTAAAAAAAGAAGTTTTTCAGGTCTTTCTATTAAAAATATAGAAAACATGCAAAGGACATAAAGATGTGGAAAACACGTAAGAAAACATAAAAATAAAGAAAAGATATAAAAAGACATAAAGATATAGAAAACTTGTAAAGAGACATAAAAATACAGAAAGCATGTAAAAAGTACATAAAAAACAGAAAACATGTAAAGAGACATGAAAATACATTAAACATGTAAAAAGACATAAAAATACATAAAACTTGTAAAGAGACATAAAAATACAGAAAACATGTAAAAAGTACATAAAATACAAAAAAAATATGTAAAGAGACATGAAAATACATAAAACATGTAAAAAGATATAAAAATATAGAAAATTTGTAAAGAAACATAAAAATACAGAAAACATGTAAAAAGTACATAAAAAGAAGAAAACATGTATAAGAGACATGAAAATACATAAAACATGTAAAAAGACATAAAAACACATAAAACATGTAAAAAGACATAAAAATATAGAAAACTTGTACAGAGACATAAAAATACAGAAAACATGTAAAAAGTACATAAAATACAAAAAAAAACATGCAAAGAGACATGAAAATACAAAAAACATGTAAAAAGATATAAAAATACATGTAAAAAGACATAAAAATATAGAAAACATGTAAAAGCACACAAACATACAGAAATCATTTAACGAAACATAAAAAAATCAAAAGATGTGAAAAAGCACGTAAAAATACAGAAAACGTGTAAAGGACATAAAATACAGGGAACATATAAAGAGACGTAGAAATAGAAAAAACATGTAAAAAGATATAAAAATACAGAAAACATGCAAAAGGACATTAGAATACAGAAAACATATAAAAAGACGTAAAAATACAGAAAACATGTAAAGAGATATAAAAATACTGAAAACATGAAAAAAGACATAAAAATACAGAATAGATTTAAAAGGACAGAAAAATACAGAAAACATGTAAAAGGACATAAAAATGCAAAAAAACATGTAAAGAGACATAAACATACAGAAAACATGTTAAAAACATAAAATCACAGAAAACATTTTTCTGTATCTTTACGATACAGAAAAATACAGAAAACATGTAAAGAGACATAAAAATGCAAAAAACATGCAAAGAGACATAAACATACAGAAAACATGTAAAAAGACATAAAAACACATAAAACATGTAAAGATACGTAAAAATACAGGAAATATGTAAAGAGATGTAAAAATACTGAAAACATGTAAAAAGACATAAAAACACTGAAAACATGTAAGGATACAAAAAAATACAGAAAACATGTAAAGAGACATAAAAATGCAAAAAAACATGTAAAGGGTAATAAACACACAGAAAACATGTAGAAGGCTATAAAAATACAGAAAAGAAAGTAAAAAAAACACAACATAAAATAAAGAAAATATATAAAAGAACATTCCTCTTTTTTCTTTCTTTTTTCCTCACACGGAAAGAATTTAAACCGAAATGGTTAAACGTGAAGAATGGGTAAATTTCTGAAATACCTTTTGGGATACCTGCCTTGGATTTGTACGTAGAATATTTACCCAGCCCTTCCTTCACGGGCAAAATGTGACACTTGGTCCATTTTAAGCAAAGTAAAGCTGATTTGAATTCAAGGTTTTTATTCTCATAAACTTGTAGCCGAACTAAGACTATTGAACTCACTCTTCCGAACTATTTAGCCATAGTTGGGAGGAAAAGATGATTATTTATACCTTTCCCAAGAACATTAGCTCAAAGAGAAGTGTAAACAACCTCGCCCAGGATTTGAACTCTGGCCTCCGATTCCATTTCCTAAGACAATAACAATGAAGCTAACTTTGCTTTTATAAAATTATTACGTAGTATCTGCCACAGTTATCAAATGAAATTCGGATCAAGTAATTTCCAAGCAATGGCAAGAATTTGATTCAAATTATTTCTATCACGTTGATCATAATTCAATTATTCATTAAATATATGGACACTTTAAGAGTATATGTGGAAAAGGGGGTTTGGTTTCGTTTCGTTTCCTTGTTTAAAGGCATATCAACTTACGTGGCTTATTTAATGCCAAAACCACCTTCGTAGAAAACTGAAGTGGTACTGTTTAACTCGTGAGATAGAGGAAGGGGTACATACCTTTCCTACGGGTATTAGTCCCAAATCAAACGTAGTCGTGTGACTGGAATTCGAAATTGCTTACTACGATGTCACAGTCTAGCATGTTAGCCACTACACAAGGGAAACTACACCCGGTAAGGTGTGTTTTTGTTTATTTTAAATTTATTGTATTCATAATAAGAAGAAACAGAAAGAGTATCATAGATCAATCACTCAGGATAGATAGATAGATAGATAGATAGATAGATAGATATGAAGAGAAGGACATTGATAGATATGAACAGACTGACCTTGATAGATAGATAGATAGATAGATAGATAGATAGATAGATACGAACACACGGATATAGATAGATATGAACAGATTGACATAGATAGATAGATAGATAGATAGATAGATATGAAGAGATGGACATTGATAGATATAAACAGAATGACATAGATAGATAGATAGATAGATAGATAGATAGATAGATATGAAGAGAAGGACATTGATAGATATAAACAGAATGACATAGATAGATAGATAGATAGATATGAAGAGAAGGACATTGATAGATATAAACAGAATGACATAGATAGATAGATAGATAGATATGAAGAGAAGGACATTGATAGATATAAACAGAATGACATAGATAGATAGATAGATAGATATGAAGAGAAGGACATTGATAGATATAAACAGAATGACATAGATAGATAGATAGATAGATAGATAGATACGGAACTAGAGATGTAGTAGAGATATTATTTTAAAAATAACACCATTTAAAATTATAAGTGCAAAAATAAACAAAAACAAAAGAAAGTATAACATTAATTGTCAGCTAAGAATAAGTTGTCAGAAAAATGTCAATATATAAAATTAATTTTCAAAAAAGAACATTCATACATAATCATAAAAATCTATATTTGTATATGCAATCATAACTCTTGTATTAAACACACACACACACACACACACACACACACATACACACAGAGACAGACACGCACATATATATATATATATATATATATATATATATATATATATATATATATATATATAGAATGGCTATAAACGAATTGGAAAATCCGTTTTGGTACAATCTACATTTTCAGCGATCTACCAGGGGTCTTAGAACACATTACCAAGTACATATAAGGGATGCCAATTGATGTATACATAAAAAGAATAAATAGGTTTTGATAGATAGATAGACAGATTGATATAAGCAAACTTACATCGATAGATATGAACAGACTTAGTAAGAAACAAAGAATAAATAGGTTTTGATAGATAGATAGATAGATAGATAGATAGATAGATAGATAGATAGATATAAACAAACTTACATAGATAGATATGAACAGACTTAGTAAGAAACAAAGAATAAATAGGTTTTGATAGATAGATAGATAGATAGATATAAACAAACTGACATAGATAGATATGAATAGACTTAGTAAGACAGGTATGATTCGACTAAAGAAGATAGATAGATAGATAGATAGATAGATAGATAGAATCAGAATCAGATAGATAGATAGATATATAGATAGAATCAGAATCAGAATCAGATAGATAGATAGATAGATAGATAGAATCAGAATCAGAATCAGATAGATAGATTCAGAATCAGAATCAGATAGATAGATAGATAGATAGATAGATATAACCAAACTGACATAGAGAGATATGAACAGACTTAGTTAGACAGGTATGATTCGACTAAAGAAGATAGATAGATAGATCGATAGATAGATAGATACATAGATTTATTGAATGAAAATTTAAAAGGAAATTCTACGTCTGCTGCATATCTTTTTGACGGTCGACGTTCCCCAAAAATGACAAACAGCTTTTTACACACCGGCGGTACGAGAAGGCTGGGTTAATGCAGAGGTTGCCAATCGCGCTAGTTGCCACATCTCCTTTATTTTATTTTGATTTAACAGACTTTAGTCATTTAAAGAAATGTTTTTCTTGTAGGGCTCAGCAGGCCTTGGTTTTTCTTTTCTCGTTCGAAACGGATGAGATGATCTACCGCCCTTTAATTGTGTGCCTGGTATAAAAGGCGACTGAATTTGATCTTGCGATGAAGGACAACGGCAAAACATTTGAGTTTCAATTGAGCGGAAGGTCGGTCAGTATATTCGAATTCAGCTTTGGTTGACACGAGCAGACGAGTCGTCTCTAAATGGCATCGGACGATTTGATGTGTAAAAGAAGGAAGTTATTTTGTTCTGACAAGTTAAACAGGTCTTATTAATTAATTGATTGATTTTAACGGCTTGTCCGCTCGTCTAGGGTCCTTTTATACCTAGAGATTTGGGAAGTGCCTTTATTTGTATATTTTTTTGTGTACTTGTTTATTTAGAGGTTTTTCTTGCATACGATCTTATCTAATCAAAATAATTTCAAACAGACGTATCTGACCCATTGATAGGACCCTAACTGGTACTAAAACTGCGGGTCAGAATGGACATGGGAATAATTGTAGTCAAGGGGTACACTGCACTCGCTGGATCTTCAGAACAGGA
>CAUZXS010000214.1:127500-160963 GCA_963585895.1 Sepioteuthis lessoniana
GGGATATACATATTTATCTCTGATAGTGTAAATAATAAAAACAATTTAAACCCTAGAACAGGGGTGGGGAAGCTTGAGACCCGGCCCGCATGCTGCCCGTTGCACTGTTCTGAGCGGCTCGCGGGGGCCTCTAAAAATGAAAAATAATGAACACTTGCACTGAAATCGAAACTAAATTCTATTGATTTAAAAAGATGCGGCCCTTTGATAATTCGTAACCCAGTGATGTGGTCCTCACACCAAAATATTTGTCCACCCCTGCCCTAAAATATACCAATAATTATTTTTTTTATTCAAAAACTTAAAGATAGCTATCATTCTGAATGATGAACATTTTGGGGTTTTTCTTGGGGTGGGGAGCGTGGTGTGATGCAACCGCTTCTCTTGCCACCCGTACATCTTCTCATATTCACTGTGATCATCGTTATACTGCTGCATATTATATCGTGCAGCGATGTCAGGATCCAACACGGTTACTCTACGGGTCAATACACCCTGGAGACGCCGATGTCACATGAAGGAAGAAAAAGAAACACAACTTCTGAGGGACTGGACCCGCTTATAGATGGATTTGAGGGCGTCACATCGGGACCTTTCTCCCCTTCATTGCCATTGCTCCCAGGTCCACTATGGCTCGGAGTTGAAGCACCTGATAGAATGGTATCGATGGATCAAATAGAATGGTTTGACATTTAAACTACATGCAAACAAATGACTTACACTTAATTGAATTGTTAAAAATAGAACTGTTTGATCATTTAACTGTGTGTAAACAAATGACCAATGTTTAATTGAATTGTTAGTGATCCTATTTACCCACCCCTCCGCTCGGGCAGGATATGACACAAGGTCAATTTTTAAAGCGGAGTTTAGTAGGTTTGAATTCAGAGTTTTCCTTCTCCTAGACTAGTTGCCTCACCAAGGCTGAAGAACCTAGTCAGCCCTACTATTTACCCATAGCTGGAGGGAGGATAATTGGATTCATACCTTTCCCAAGGGTTCTAGTGCTATGTGAAATGCAATCAGTCTTGTCCAGGAATTGAACTCGTATCGCCGTGTCCATATCCTGTGACGATAACCATTACACCACGGGCACCTCCATTGAATTGTTAGTGATACATAGCAATACTTGGAACCATTTAACTTCGCTGACTAGCTAAATTGAATTGTTTGAAATAGAACTGTTTGAAGTAAATATAAATATACGTATTAGATAGAAATAAGTGAAACCGTTTAACTAAGTGCAAAAATGAGCTTAGGTTCGTTTAAAAATGTTTGATTCTTTTGTATCATATCAAAAAATTTGATTCTTTAGTATCATATCCAGGACACCTGTTTGGAGAGTCCTACCCCTCTGCAGAGGTGCAGTTGGTGTATTCTACGGGCCCAGCCGTCTAGGTAAGCGGACTACAGAGCGAACATCAAATAAAGCGAAAAGTGAGACATGTACTTAAACTTTGCCAGAAAACTGTGGAACATAAGTACAGCCGTGATACAAATTGTAAATGGCACACTTCAAAGGCTAACATTGGCGTGAAAAAGTCTCTAGAAGTCTAAGGTATTGAACATGAAAGCGATGGAAATACTAATTATAATTGGTGAACTCATTGGAGGTGCCCGTTGTGCAATGGTTATCGTCGTAGGAAATGGACACGGCGACACGAGTTCAAATCCTCGACGAGACTAATTGTATTTCACTAATACCCTTGGGAAAGGTATGAATCCAATTATTTTCCCTCCAGCTAAGGGTAAACTGTAGGACAGACTAGGTTCTTCAGCCTTGGTCTAGGAGAAGGAAAACCTGTTAAACTCCGCTTAAAAATTGACCTTGTGTCATCCTGCCCGAGCAGAAGGGTTGGTAAATATATATAATTGGTGGACTCGAAACGACCCCCAAAGGCTTGATAAGGATGTTTTTTGTCTCTTCCCCACCCACCCACACACAAGACAGGACTTGGCACAAAGTCAATGACCCGGATGTCGATTATAGTGGGTATTTAGGGGAGGAGAAGGTCGGGCACAAGCCGAGGTTTGAGCCCTGCTAGACTATGCTGATCGTCCGCCCACTTAGTGCAATGTGGGCCTGTTGAACCTAGCTGGACACAGCTTGTTAAGGGAACTGAAAGACTTGGAAATCGAAAGAAGGACCCGAGATCATCCAAACTACAGAATTGTTAAGATCTGCCAGAATACTGAGATAAGTCCTGAAGACTATAGAAGATTTGCAATCTGTCAGACTCTTGTGAAAGACTATCAGCTAACGTTGGTGTGAAATAGTAATTATACCGTTCGCCTCCACTGTTACCACAAGTGTCTTGTTTGGTTTCTTTTTTTTTTCTAGACAGTGTCTTGTTTATTTGTTTAACGACATAACCTTTGTAGGTTATTTAATGCCAAAGCTATTCTCCAAGAAGAACAGTAGTGGTACTATTTAACCCATAGCTGGGAGTGTTACTACAAATTTTGTCCAGAGACTCATTTTTATTAAGAGAAAGTATCCATCTTCGTTCTGCATTTCTCTTTATAATAATAGTATTGAAGGTCCAGTCAAGTTTTCAGACGTCTTTTAGTGATTTGAAAAAGAAACCTGTTTCTGGATAGCCGGATTAGGAAGTTTTATCATATATTTCAAGGGTTGAAATTAACCGGAATTTCGGATTGATCCAGTGTGAGTTATTCGGAACATATCCTCATTTGGTAAACGCAAAACGCCAGTTCATATTATTCTCATCAGGCAGGAAATTTGCCTCTGCAACTTTGTCGGCAAATTTCCCCTGAGTGCAACGGTTATTATCCAAGGAAGTGCCCGTGGTGTAACGGTTATCGTCGTAGGAAATGGACACGGCGACACGAGTTCAAATCCTGGACGAGACTGATAACATTTCACCTAGCACTAATACCATTGGGAAAGGTATGAATCCAATTATTCTCCCTCCAGCTATGGGTAAATAGTAGGACAGACTAGGTTCTTCAGCCTTGGCGAGGCAACTAGTCTAGGAGAAGGACAACTCTGAATTTAAACCTGTTAAACTCCGCTTAAAAATCGACCTTGTGTCATATCCTGCCCGAGCGGAGGGGTTGGTAAATATGATTATCCAAGGAAAGGAATTCGGTGATACGAGTTCAATTCCTGGATGAGGTGCTTTCACTGATTGATCCTATTTACCCAAACCCTCTTTTCTTTTGACATCTGTGAACGACACATCCTCCCCGCGCGCGCGTTAACAACTGTGCTTAAGTTTGCACCTAACCCATGCACTAAGCCGAAAGGTTCTCAGCCTAACTAAACCCAAAGGCAAAATATATAAAACGAAATCCCTCGGCCATTATATTACATTTGTTTTGGTCTGGTTTCTTTGTTTAATGCCATATCAACCTTCATGGGTTATTAAATGCCATAGCATCTCTCTCTATTTCACCTATAGCCGGGGTGGGGTATCCTCGTGGTGTAATGATTAAAGCGATGGACTGCAAAATCGTAGTAAGCGAGTTCGAACTCCAATCGCGCTATTAAGTTCACTCTCGGACAAATACTCTTGGGAAAGGTATAAACCCCCTTATCCTCCCAGCTATGGGTTAAATAGTACCACTACTGTTCTTCTAGAAGATATGGCGTTGGCATTAAATAACCTGCAAAGGTTGATATGCCATTAAACAAAGAAACCAAACCAAACCAATCACCTATAGCAGGAGGAATAAGGGCGTTCATGCCTTTCGTAGGGGTAATTATCCGATGGTGAATGTAATAGTGCGACTGGAGTTTGAACTCGCTTACTTCGAGGCCGTAGTCCACCACGTTAGAGTCTGTGCCACCGAGACTCCCCAACAGGTACTGTAAGTAACGAGCGGATTGTGTACCAGCCTCAAATGAGTGACCACTAAGCGTTGTAATGAAATGAAGGAATGATAAATAGCCATGGAGGAAGAATGAGCATAATTTATCTTTTTTTACAAAAATATAACTTACACTTTATTCTCAAAAGGATTCAAATCTTCTGTAGGTGTGTGAGAGACGGAGATAGGGAGGTGAAGACAGGCTGTTATACTGCCCCATTACTTCTTAGCCACTGTGAGTTATTTTCAAGGTCTTCTCTCTTCCCTTCCGACGAGACATACTCAACAGGTACTCGCCACGGTCTTCTTTCTGCTGACTCGACTGATCGCTGCTAGCTGATATTAACTAAAGACTGAGTCTCAGAATGAGACCCCCCGTATCTCACGTGGATATGTGTATGTATCATTTAATAAAATCCTCACATTTCTGTTCAAACACGTTAGTGCTGCCGCTTATTTTCACAGTTGCGCCCAGTGCAGAACATCTCTGATTGACGGCTCAGTCAAGGCCCATGTCCTAGACTTAGCATTCAGGGTATAATCATAAGTAAACTACTATCGCAGATATGATAGAACAGAGTTGTGAGTTCGGGCCAAACTGGGTGCCCTAAACTTCTAGAATTGTGGTTAATTATTTTAAATTTATATGTCAGACTAAGCAAAGCTTTCTACGTTCATTTTTATTTCAGAACTCAGGAACTGACAAAACGTACATTCTTTCCCAGCTATGGGTTAAATAACACCACCACTGTTCTTCTATGAGAATGGCTTTGGCATTAAATAACCTACAAACGTTGATATGCCATCAAAACAAAAAATGATAAATGAATGAAAACATACATTCTGCATAGACTGATGAGCAAACTGAATTATGAGAAATACATCGTTGTCTTTAGCTCGGCTTCACTCAAAGCAAGTCAGTGTTGCTCTATCAACAAAACGGTGCAATTGAATAACTTTTAAGGTAGAAATGTATAATTATACCATTTTTCCAAAAAAATTCTTCAATGAGAAATTTAAATAGGGCGATGAATTTTTTCGCAGATAAAAAAAAAAAAAAAGTCAAGTCAAAAACAGAGAAATGTCCAAATCAGAAAAATTGGGAATTGAACATTCACTATAAGAATTTCCAGCACTATGCATTTCAAAATTGCGGATTCACATGCGTGGAAACTTATTATGTCGTACGAGTGAAGTCACGTGCTTCGGTCCAGTCTGAATCATCATCATCAAGATGTGCCAACAGCATGCATTCCCTAGACGATATCTCTCCTCTCTTTGTCTCTCCTTTCTCTCTCATCTGTCTCTTTTAGCACGTCCTCTAGACGGCATCTAGACAGCATCCACTGAACTGATTAATGTATGTTTTTGCTGATCAATCAACGTGTGTGTCCACGAGTAGTAGTCCATTAGAGAACGTCGCTTATGAGTTCATCTTTACTTCTCCAGCAGTGGCCAGCATATCTTACCCGTCTTTCTTGGGTGGTTTGCGAGATCGAAGGTAAGTGACCAAACAGCTATTGTTTTGCAGGCTGCTGTTTCCAGGATTTGTTCAAAACTGCTCCTTGTATATTTTCCATCGAACTTTTTCTTCATGCGTTTTTCTAAAGTTTTAATGGTGCAACCATCTCTGGAGAGGGGTAAGATTTCTCGAAAGAGTGTCCTGGATATGATACTAAACCATCTCAATATAGTCGGCTGGTGCTGCAGAATACACCGACTGCATCTCTGCAGAGGGGTAAGACTTCTCTAAAGAGTGTGCTGGATATGATACTAAACCATCTCAATATAGTCGGCTGGTGCTGCAAAACACACCGACTGCATCTCTGCAGAGGGGTAAGACTTCTCTAAAGAGTGTGCTGGATAGGATACTAAACCATCTCAATATAGTCGGCTGGTGCTGCAGAATACACCGACTGCATCTCTGGAGAGGGGTAAGACTTCTCTAAAGAGTGTGCTGGATATGATACTAAACCATCTCAATATAGTCGGCTGGTGCTGCAGAATACACCGACTGCATCTCTGCAGAGGGGTAAGACTTCTCTAAAGAGTGTGCTGGATATGATACTAAACCATCTCAATATAGTCGGCTGGTGCTGCAGAATACACCGACTGCATCTCTGCAGAGGGGTAAGACTTCTCTAAAGAGTGTGCTGGATATGATACTAAATCATCTCAATATAGTCGGCTGGTGCTGCAAAACACACCGACTGCATCTCTGCAGAGGGGTAAGATGGACAACCACCATTGTCTTGGTGATGTTGCGCTCATTCATCTTACCAAAAGCAATAGAAATACGTAATCTTAATGTTTCCCAGATGCTTAAAATTTTACCGGGATGAAATTCCACAGAAAAAATTAATTCCAACAAGTGAACGAATTTTTTTACCCAACCCGACCCCTCCGCTTAAAAATTGACCTTGTGTCATATCCTGCACGAGTGGAGGGGTTGGTAAATTTGGGTAGGAGTATAAGAGGGGTTCATAACCTCCCCGAGAGTATTTGTCCAAAAGTGAACATAATAGTTCGACTAGAGTTCGAACTCGCTCACTACGATTCCGCACTCCAGGGCTCTAACCAATAACTCTTCGAGGACACACACGGAAATGGTACGTTATACACGAATAATTACAGTATAATAGAAATGTTCCGTTTTTGTTCCTTCCGGGAGTTCTAATGTGCTTTGTTAAGGTGTCTGACCTTTCGGAAACTGCAAACCAATTTAATCCACATGAGTAGAGGGTTTGCATTTCTGTCTTCATGTATCATGCATTACTTGTATCAGGTTGCTGATGTCGAGAAATGGAAGTGTCTTTTGAAATGTGCTGTAATCGTTTCACCTTTTCTCGTCATTCAATTGATATCCTCGGTTCGAACTTTGCACCGCTATGAACACAAGTATTAGCTGAAAAACAAACGATTTCGTCAAGGACTTAAAATTATGCATGAAGTAATTAAAGAATATGTACACATTCATAAGTATTTGTGGAATTTTATGTACGGTTATAGTCGTGTTTCAGTATTATGCTTGGTTACAGAGGAGCCTTTAAATTATTTTTGGGTACAGAGGTGTCTCAGTATTATTGTTGATTAGAGACGTATCTTAGTATTATTAAAGGATACTAAGATGTCTCAGTATTACTTTTGGATACAGAGGTGTCTCACTATTATTTTTGGAATAAGAGGGGTCTGACGACAATTTTTGGAATAAGAGGGGTATTAGTATTATATTGGGATATAGAGGTGCCTCACTATTATTTTGGATACTGAGGTGTCTCAGTATTATTTTTGGATACAGAGGGGTCTCACTATTATTTTTGGAATAAGAGGGGTCTGACGACTATTTTTGGAATAAGAGGGGTATTAGTATTATATTGGGATATAGAGGTGCCTCACTATTATTTTGGATACTGAGGTGTCTCAGTATTATTTTTGGATACAGAGGTGTCTCACTATTATTTTTGGAATAAGAGGGGTCTGACGACTATTTTTGGAATAAGAGGGGTATTAGTATTATATTGGGATATAGAGGTGCCTCACTATTATTTTGGATACTGAGGTGTCTCAGTATTATTTTTGGATACAGAGGGGTCTCACTATTATTTTTGGAATAAGAGGGGTCTGACGACAATTTTTGGAATAAGAGGGGTATTAGTATTATATTGGGATATAGAGGTGCCTCACTATTATTTTGGATACTGAGGTGTCTCAGTATTATTTTTGGATACAGAGGTGTCTCACTATTATTTTAGGAATAAGAGGGGTCTTAGTATTATTTTTGGATACAGAGGTGTCTAACTGTAATTTTTGGAATAAGAGGGGTCTTAGTATTATTTTTGGATACAGAGGTGTCTCACTATTATTTTTGAAATCAGAGGGGTCTTGATATTATTATTGGATACAGAGGTGTCTCACTATAATTTTTGGAATAAGAGGGGTCTTAATATTATTTTTTGGATACAGAGGTGTCTCACTATTATTTTAGGAATAAGAGGGGTATTAGTATTATTTTGGGATACAGATGAGTCTCACTATTATTTTTGGATACAGAAGTGTCTCACTATTATTTTTGGAATAAGAGGGGTCTTAGTATTATATTGGGATATAGGGGTGTCTCACTATTATATTGGATACTGAGGTGTCTCACTATTATTTTTGGATATAAAGGTATCTCCCTATTATTTTTGGAATAGGAGGGGTCTTGGTATTATTTTGGGATGCAGAGGTGTCTCAGTATTATTTTTGGATACAGCGGTGTCTCACTATTATTCTTGGATTCAGATGTGTCTTAGTATTATTTTTTGAAACAGAGTTGTCTCTGTATCAATCTTGGATACAGAGTTGTCTCATTATTATTTTTGGATACGGAGGTGTCTTAATATTAAGGATGATTACGGAAATGTCACATTTTTTCTTGGATACAAGGTGTCACATTATTATTTATGATTACGAAGGTATCTCAGTATTTTTGTTGGTGATATAGATATCTCAGTATTATTTTTGGATAGAATGGCGTCTCAGGATTATTTATGATTACAGAGGTGAATCAATATTATTTTGGCTAGAGAGATGTCTTCGAATTGTTTTTGGATACACAGGTGTCTCAATTCTATTTTTAAATACAGGATTGTGTCAATATTATTTATGATTCCTAGATTGTCTCAATACTGATCATGGTTATACAGGTATGTTAGTTGTATTTTTGGATAGAGAGGTATCTCAATATTATTGTTGGATGCAGAGGCAGTTCAATATTGATTACAGAGGTGTCTCAGTATTACTTTTGGATATAGAGATGTCTCAGTATTACGTATGATTACAGAGGTGTCTCAGTATTATTTTTGGATACCGAGATGTCTCAGTATTATTTTCCGATACAGAGGTGTCTCAATATCATTTTTGGTTACAGAGGTGTGTCTCTGTATTAAGAATGATTACAGAGATGTTTCAGTATCATTTCTGAATGAAGAGGTGTCTCAGTGTTATTTATGATTACAGAGGTGTCTCAGCATTATTTTTAGATACAGAGCTCTCTCAGTTCTGTTTTTAGATACACAACTGTATCAGGATTATTTATGATTACTAGATTGTCTCAATACTGTTCATGGTTATAAAGGTATGCCAGTTGCATTTTTGGATCGAGAGGTTCTCAATATAATTGTTGGATGCAGAGGCAGTTCAATATTGTTTATAATTACGGAGATGTTCCAATATTATTTTTGGATATAGATGTGTCACATTATTATTTATGATTACAGAGGTGTCACAGTGTCATTTTGCATAGAGAGCTGTGTAAGTATATTGTATACGTACAGAAGTGTCTCAGTATTATTTTTGTGTACTGAGCAATCTCAGATTTATTTATGATTACAGAGGTGTCTCAGTATCATTTTGGATACACAGGTATCACAGTATTTTTTGCTCTCATTTTTAGTGTTGTAAAGTCATCATGTACAGGGTGGAACGATAAAATTGTTGTCCTAAAGAAAACAACACTACAGCTTTATTTTTAAACTTTTATTTAAAAAAATCAATTCAGGTAACTTGATTATGTGGTAGACGTGACATCTACAGGGTGGAGCGATTAAATTGTCGTCCTAAAGAAAACAACACTACAGCTTTATTTTTAAACTTTTATTTAAAAAAATCAATTCAGGTAACTTGATTATGTAGTAGAGCTGACATCTATCCAATTTAGTCGCCTTTAGCCTCAATCACCGCCTAGATACGGATCCGGAACTCGGAGCATGCCTTTTCCACAAGCACCGGCAGGAGCTCGGTGAATACTCGACGAATGACGGCGATCAGGCTGGCTTTGGTGTAGTGGGAGGTCATGTTGGTGATGTTCTCGACGTATGACCAAACGAAGTAGTCCAGCAGGTTCAGGTCAGGGGAGCAGGGGGCAGTGAGAGAAGGGTACAAAGTCGTAGCACTCCTTCTGAAGCCAAACCAGGGTCTCTTTGGACTTGTGGGCCGGTGCCGAGTCCAGCTGCCACACCCAGGGTCTGCCACCAGTCACGTGATTGCACCAGGGGATCACAACACTCTTCAGTAAATCCAGGTACACTTTGGTGTTGACTTTCAAGCCGACTTCGAAGATATGAGGTGGTCTGATGTGGCCCTCACTTGAAACCGCACCAAAGACCATAACCGTAGCTGGAAACTTTGTTTTCATCACCCTGGGCACGTTCCTGTTATTCGTGGCAATCCAGATTTGGATTTTGAGGTTGTTGGCAATGGTGCTGTTGTCATAACTTGGATCGGTAGAGAGCATGAGTTGTACAGTGGTGCATCTCCGATCTCGCTTGTTGTGGTGCATCTCCGATCTCGCTTTCAGACATGATAGAAGGCTCCTATCGCTCTTGGGATTTGTACACAACTAGCTAACTAATTGGTGGTCTGCAACAAAAAAAGAAAATCGGTTTTCATTAAACTGAAATGGAATCATGTCGTCTTTTCTAGGGCGACAATTTTATCGTCCCACCCTGTACTCAGGTTGTTTCTGTAAGCAGATCTCAGGTTTCTTACCGTAACTAATGTTTCTCGGAGGTCACCAGTCTCAAAACTGAATAGGCACATCACTGCTTAACTTAGATGATCAGACAAAAAGAAACAATTTTAGCTTAACTTAACAAGAATGCTGAGATTTTAGCACCAAAAACAAGACAAAACAAACAACGATCATATCGGTTTTTTTTAATGGTTATCGTCACAGGAAATGGACACAGCGACACGAGTTCAAATCCTGGGCGAGACTGATTGCATTTCACATAGCACTAATACCCTTGGGAAAGGTATGGACCAATTATTCTCCCTCCAACAATGGGTAAATAGTAGGGCAGACTAGGTTCTTCAGCCTTGGTGAGGAAACTAGTCTAGGAGAAGGACAACTCAGAATTCAAACCTGTTAAACTCCGCTTAAAAAATTGACCTTGTGTCATATCCTGCCCGAGCGGAGGAGTTGGGTAAATATGATATCCGTTTTTTTTTATATAATATTCCACTGTGAATTTGTAAAATGCTTGTATATTTCTTTGTGAAGAAATTGAACGTTTTATTTTTAAAAGTTTATCTGGGGGTGTACTTATTTATGAGCGAAATTGTATGTTCATTTGAGACTTGGTGCATGGAGAATGGCACATATGCAGAAAAAGTGCACTTAGGGCAGAAGGTAAAGAAAAGATTTGAAAACAAAACTTAAAAGTCGAAATCAATTCCTCTTCGCCATGGCATCTTTTTCCGTTTTAATCATGGCCGTTGTAATGGCATTTAATCTTTGCGTGCTAAATTCAGCCTCGTTTTCGTCTTCCATTTTTATGGGGGAGGGGTTGTTTGTTGCTTTTTTTTTTTTGTAATTTTCTGTATTTGAATTTTAGCCTATTTTTTCTTTCTCTCTTTCTCTCTCTCTCTCTCTCTCTTTTAAATTTACTTTGTTCGTCTTCCTGTTCTTCTATTTGTGTATTCCCTTGTTTCTTGCCGTTTGCTTTCACCATTCTTATTTTAATTCTTTCTATCAGTTTCTCGTTAGATGTTCCCATTTCTAGTTTTGGGTTTTTCTTGCAAATCTTCCATTTGCATAGGTATGCAATTGAAGCTTCTTTTTTAAAAAAGATTTTTACCTTCCAATTTGGTTTCTTTATTTCTTCCTTTTCATTCTTCCTTCTTTCCGGCTTTATTTTCGTTTTCTTGCTTTTGTTTAATGTTTTGCGTTTTCTTTCTCTTTCCTTACAACTTTAATGTAATTCTATCGAGTAATCTCTACATAATTTATTCCTTTTATTCTTTCCCTATCTTTTTTCTTTCACTTATTCTTTGTTTGTTTGTTTGTTTGTTTGTTTGATTGTTTGTTGTCTTTTATTCATCTTTCTTTCTTTTTTTTTATTCATTTTTCTTTCTTTTTAATGCAACATTTTTCTTCATAATCCGAAGATCTTTTTTTAAAATCTTTTTTCTTTTTTTCATTCATTTATTTTTCTTCTTTCTTTATTTTTTCGTTGCTATTAATTTTTGAATTTTTCCTTCATAATTTATTAATGTTTCTGTTTCTCTAAATCTTTTTCTTTCTATCTTTCTTTCTTTCTTTCTTTCTTTCTTTCTTTCTTTCTAGTAGTTGCTTAATTTTTCAACTTTTCTTTTTCCTTTTTAACCATCATTCTTTTCTTTCTTTCTTTCTTTCTTTCTTTCTTTCTAGTAGTTACTTTATTTTCAACTCATCTTTTTTCCTTTTTAACCATTATTCTTTTCTTTCTTTCATTTTCTCTTTCTTTCATTCTTTCTTTCTTTCTTTCTTTCTTTCTTTCTTTCTTTCTTTCTAGTCGTCACCTAATTTTTCAGCTTTTCTTTTTCCTGTTTTAACCATCTTTCTTACTTTCTTTCTTTCTTTCTTTCTTTCTTTCTAGTAGTTACTTAATTTTTCAATTTTTCTTTTTCCCTTTTTAACCATCATTCTTTTCTTTCTTCCATTTTTTCTTTCTCTCTTTCTTTCTTTCTTTCTTTCTTTCTTTCTTTCTTTCGTTTGATCAGACGTATTTTTCATCCAAACTCTCTTTTCTCTTCTTAATCGTTTTCTTCTTTTTGCTGCACTTCATTTATTTCCTCTTTATTTCCTTCCTTTTTAACTTTCTCCCCCCCTCTCTCTCTCTCTCTCTCTCTCTCTCTCTCTCTCTCTCTCTCTCTGTTTCAGTCTCTCGTTTGCTCATTTCATTCAATCTCTGTTTTTTCTTTTTATTCCGTTGAAAGAAGTTTCAGGGGTTTTTTTTTCATTCATTGTTTTAATCTTTTTCTCATTCGTTCGTTCATTTCTTCTTTCATACTATCTTTCTTTTTCTCTTCATGACTTTAAAAGTATTTTCTTTATTTCTTTCTTTCTTTCTTTCTTTCTTTCTTTCTTTCTTTCTTTCAATCATTCCTTCTTTCTTTTTTGATTTCATTCTTCTGGCTTCTATATTTTCCGTTCATATTTTCCAGCTATGTTTTAATCTTTTTTAACCAGTTTCTTCATTTTTCCACTAAAGATCCATTTTTCAATTTGTTAATTTTCGTACAATTTTCTTTTTTCTTTTTACTTTTTTTTTTTTTTTTTAAATAGCCATTCAAATATTTACATCTCTCATTTCTAGGCTTCTTTTTAACTTATTTTCTTCAATTCTCTTATTTTCTTTTTTTTTTTTGATTCTTTTTTTTTTTTTTCCTTTTTACTTTTTTCTTCCTTATTAATTTTTCATCTTTTCTTCCATTTATTTTTACTTCTTAAAAATGTTCTATATTGGTAAAACCAGAAAATTTAAATTATCTTTGAAATTATTTGCCGAAGTAATTATAATTACGAAACGATAATAAACATCAACCCTTATATAAACGAAGTGGCTTTGCCTACAAAGCCTATATGATTATTATTATTATTATTGTTTTTATTATCAATATTAATATTATTATTATTGTTGTTATTATTATTATTATTATTATTATTATTATTATTATTATTATTAATTTAATTCCGTCATCTAAAATCCGTGTTTTCAATTTAACTAAATCTCAGCTATTTTACGTTATTTTTAATTTCGTTCCCGTTTGTTTTTACCCAATTATATCTTATTTGTTTATTTAATAAATTTTCAGCTCTTTTAAATTTTTTTTTCATTTATTTATTTTATTTTTTTCTTTTTATTTGTTCCTTTTTCTTTTTTTTTCTTTTTTTTTCATTTGTAAATTTGAATTTATTCCGTATTCGCTTATTTGGAAATGAATCATGAAACATTTCTGGATATCTTCAAGTTGATAAATACATCATATCCGGAAGAAAGCAGAACGCAGGGCACACCACTTTCCTTTATAACCTTACCAGCAAGGTAATATGATGTTGCTCGGGAATAGCGCTTTTACTTTGGCTTGAATATTTTTACATACGAACCTTGGGAACACTCAGAAACGGCAACGGTTTTTCGACTACCCAGCTATATGTTTAATCATTGTTAGACAGACAGACAGACACACATACACACACACACACACACACACACACACACACACACACACACACACACACACACACACACACACACACATTTCCCAGTCGGCTGGGGCTGTAGAATACACTGACTGCACCTCTGCAGAGGGGTAAGACCCCCCCAACGAGTGTCCTGGATATGACACTGAACAATCTGATGGTGAGGTTCCAGCAATGCTGGAGCTTTGGGGAATGCGGACTACCCCTTCATTACCATCGCTCCCAGGTCCACTCTGGTCCGGAGTGGTAGCACCTGATAGGGCCCTATCTATGGGTTAAATAGAACTAACAGCATACTTATGCTAAAATGAATTGAGTAAACCGAATAGCTTGAAATAGAAACGTTTTTGACAATTAAACTGTACTTACACTTAAACTGCGTGCTTCTGCTTAACTGAATTATTTCAAATAGAACAGTTTTTCGACATTAAAACTGTATTTACACTTAACCGAATTGTTACATACGACTGCTTGAATAGTTTGAAATAGAAATGTTTTTGACAATTAAACTGTGTACATATGCTAAACTGAATTGTTTTAAATAGAACAGATTATTTACATGAAAATGGATTTGGCGTTAAATAACCTACAAAGGTTGATATGCCATAAAACCAAACAAACAAACCAAACACACACACACACATGCTTACGCAAACAAACACACACCATAGATACACATACACACATAAACACGTACACAAACACTCACTACCCAGTCATCGGCAGCAGTAGAATACACCGACTGCTTCTTTCCAGAGAGGTAAGCCCTCCCCCCGCAACGAGTGTCCTGGGTAGGACACTAAACTTTCTAATGGTGAGGTTCCAGGAAGGCTGGTGCTTTGGGGAATGAGGAGTACTCCTTCATTACTATCGCTCCCAGGTCTGCTTTGGCCCAGAGTAGTTACATTTAATAGGGTCTTATCTATGGGTCAGATAGAACTGAACTGCGTACTTATGATAAAATGAATTGCTTGAAATAGAACTGTTTTGACATTGAAACTGCGTACTTATGCTACATTGAATTATTTGAAATAGAACCGTTTTGATACTTAAACTGCGAACTTTTGCTAAACTGAATTGTCTGGGATGGAACTGTTTTTGACATCGAAATTATACTTACACTAGACTAAATTTTTTTTAAATAGAACTGTTTTGGCATTTAACTGAGTGTAAACTAAAATCTATAGTTATACTAAACTGAATTGTTAGAATTAGAACTGTTTCACTAAACTGAAGAGCTTGAAATAGAAATGTTTTTGACAATTACACTGTGTACTTATGCTAAACTGAAATAAAACTGTTTGAAATAAGACTGTCTATTTGTATGAAAATAGATTTGACATAAAATAACTTTCAAAGGTTTATATGCCATAAAACCCAAACAAACGGAACCAACCAATCACACACACACACATATACACACACAGACATACACACACACATACAGACACACACACATACAGACACACACACACCACTTTATATTGTAGAAAAATTCTCATCATTTAAACTTTCGGTTTTGGTCTTTTCGTTTAATGGCATAACAAACTTTGTGGGTAATTTAATGCCAAAGCCATCCTTGTAGAAGAATAGCAGTGCCCGTGGTGTAATGGTCATCGTCTTAGGAAATGGACACGGAGACACGAGTTCAAATCCTGGACGAGACTGATTGCATTTCACTTAGCACTAATACCCTTGGGAAAGGTATGAATCCAATTATTCTCCCTCCAGCTATGGGTAAATAGTAGGACAGACTAGGTTCTTCAGCCTTGGTGAGGCAACTAGTCTAGGAGAAGGAAAACTCTGAATTCAAACCTGTTAGACTCCACTTAAAAATTGACCTTGTGTCATATCCTGCCCGAGGTTGGTAAATATGGTAGAAGAATAGCAGTGGTACTATTTAACCCATAGCTTAGAGGAATAAGGGGGAATCTCAAAGACAACGTAATAGCACCTCATCATTTTGTATATATATATATATATCAGGGGCGGAGACGGGACTAGTGCTACTCGTGCCCGGCACAACCAATAACTCGGTCAATGTTATTCAAAATGGATTAAAAATCATCCATTAATTTCAAGCAAACATACTTAGTCTGATCTCAATTAAATTACGTATGTATTCAAGTTTCGATAACTAAGTAGCCAAAAGTTCATAAATATATCTGGGAATAATACAACGATGCTGTTTTGAACGGATGGTCTTTGTCCGGCCACCGTCAGATTCATTGGCGTGTTTTAATTCGTTTTTTCACTAATAGATCTCTATTTCTTTAATGAATGTTGCATATATTACATTCTGTAACTAAAATTTGTTTATTTGAATACATTTTCAACAAATAATCTTTATTTTAAGCGAAGTTGAAACTACTAGCTGTATCTGTGTATATTGTCGTCAATTTCTTTATTCTAATAAACATATTTTTCTCGTCATAGTAATGAACATCTTCTCCTTTCTTCTATACTTTTGAAAGAAAAAAATTATCTTATCTACTGTATTAACAAGACTACAAATTATATAGTATCTTGATTGTTTACAAAAAAAAAAAAAACACCATGCAAGGTACGTTTGTCAATCTGTGCTATACAATGGAGAATCACGCAATAGCAACTATGATGACTTACTTTGGGTCCACGGACCACAGGTTGGGAAATCAAGTTGACAGAGTGCGGGGGGGGGGCACGAGTAGCAAAAATAGGCTAGAGTCGCCACTGATATATATATATATATATATATATATATATATATATATATATATATAAAATAACGCAAAAGGTGCTTTTAACTCGTAAGATCTTTTCAGCCCCAAAATGAAGAGCTATATAAGAATGCATATCAATTGAAAAAAATTGTAAGATGTAAGATGAGTAAGTCGAGATATAAAAAAAACAAACAAAAAACAAAATAACTCACCACCCAGAGTTTCGTGAATACGATCATCAGGTTATCTGATATTCAACACGTGATATACAGTGTGTTTCAAAAAAACTTGATATCGCTTGAGATGTAAAGAGTGACTTAGAAAAATTCACATCATTTTGTAAACTAATATGTTGTCCAGTTCTTTTTCGAATGATCTCAACTCTTTAACAGCATGAGTAAAGAATATTAGAAATTTTATTTTACAACAAATGGAATTTCTGGACTTGAAAATAAAAATTCATTAAACACAGAATTTTGAGTACGTGTATGTGTGTATGGGTATACATGTGTATGTATGTATGTGTTCATATGTATCTATATGTATATATATATCTGGATCTGGATCTACATATATATATATATATATATATATATATGTGTGTGTGTGTGTGTGTGTGTGTGTGCGTGTGTGTAAGTGTGTATGGGTGTTTCTGAATGCATAAATTGTGTGTATGTATGTATATGTGTATGCATGTACGAGTTCATATGTGTATATATATATATATATATATATATGTGTGTGTGTGTGTGTGTGTCTGTCTGTCTGTGTGTGTGTGTGCGAACGCACGTATGTGTGTGTGTGCGTATGTGTGTGTTTGTATGCGTGCGTGCGTGTGTGTGCGTGCGTATGTGCGTGTGTGTATGTGTGTATATGTGTATGCATGCACGTGTTCATATGTGTGCATATATATATATGTATGTATAAATATATATATATATATGTGTGTGTGTGTGTGTGTGTGCGTGCGTGTGTGTGTGTGTGTGTGTGTGTGTGTGCGTGAGTGTATATGTGTGTATGGGAATACATGTATGTATGCATGAGTGTTACTGAATGCACAAATTGTGTGTATGTGTGTATATGTGTATGCATGTACGCGTTCATATGTATCTATCTATATATATATATATATGTTTGTGTGTGTGTGTGTGTGTGTGTGTGTGTGTGTGTGTGTGTGTGTGTGTGTGTGTGTGCGAGTGCTTGTGTCTGTGTGTGTACGTGTGTGCGTGTGCGTGTGCGTGCGCGTATGTGTGTGTAATCGTAATCAAGAAATAACGTCAGATCATACCACTATTTCCTAGAAAGCACTCCTCTTGAAAATTTTATATTTAGAGAATAATGTCATTTCCAGTACAGTCTACAAATGAATGATACAGGTTGGAAAGATAAAATTCTTGCCCTAGAAAAGACGACATGATTCCATTTCCGTTTAATGAAAACCGGTTTTCTTTTTTTGTTGCAGACCACCTACGAGTTAGCCAGTTGTGTACAAATCCCAAGAGCGATAGGAGCTTTCTATCTTGTCTGAAAGTGACACAATGTTCAACGAGTGAGATCGGAGATGCACCGCTGTACAATGCATGCTCTCTACCGATCCAAGTTATGACAACAGCACCATTGCCAGCACCCTCAAAATGCAAATCTGGATTGCCACGAATAACAGGGACGTGCCCAGGGTGATGAAAACAAAGTTTCCAGCTACGGTTATGGTCTTTGGTGTACTTTCAAGTGAGGGCCACATCATGCTACCTCACATATTCAAAGTCGGCTTGAAAATCAACACCAAAGTGTACCTGGATGTGCTGAAGAGTGTTGTGATCCCCTGATGCAATCAGGTGGCTGATGGCAGACTCTGGGTGTGGCAGCTGTACTCAACGCCGGCCTACAAGTCCAAAGAGACCCAGGCTTGGCTTCAGAAGGAGTGCTACGACTTTGTACCCTTCTCTCACTGCCCCCTCCTCCCCCGACCTGAACTCGCTGGACTACTTCGTTTGGTCATACGTCGAGAACATCACCAACATGACCTCACACAACACCAAAGCCAGCCTGATCGCCGCCATCCGACGAGTATTTACCTAGCTTCCGCCGGCGCTTGCGGAAAAGGCATGCTCCCAGTTCCGGATCCGTATCGAGGCGGTGATTGAGGCTTAAGGCGTTTACATTGAATAGATGTCAGCTCTACTATATAATCAAGTTAGCTGAATTTGTTATATACTCACATATGCAGATTCACATCTACATACATGTACATATATATGTAGAATAATTCACAACGACACAATGATAAAGACAGACGCTGGAAGACTTTGTTATAAAAATATTTGTACCTCTCACTTTATTTGTAAGGTTCGAAAGGGTTGTGTGGGGTTCCACTGTGAGAGGGAGCTGGAGACCGAACGGAAACTGCAATATTTTGACCCCAAACTTATGGCCGTCAGCGTTGTGCCTTTCTCGTTCTCCTGATGCTCAACCGGAGGCCCTGGGGCCCACTCTGCTGGGTGATGGCTTTCTTTACTGCATCTTATCAGCAACTTCTCTGGTCCCCAAACTCCATCAGGGTTCCCGAGGGCTCCTTCGGCCGGGTGTGGCTATCCTTACCACATCTCGTCTATAACTCCGTCCGATCTCTAACTGCAACTCTGACTTCTGTCTTGACTGAGTTCTATAATAGTTCAACGTCCACTCAGTCGCCTACTCGATTTTTGGAATCGCAAATTGGATCGTCATCAAGCGGAAATAACTGTCATGCAGTTCACAGGTCACTCTCTTCCGGTGCATCAGTCTATGAGTGTACCATGGGAATTTTTTTTTTTTTTACCTCGTCCCATTTCTTCAGCCAATTTCCGCCTAAGCGATTTCCTCTCATAACTGCCATTAGAATGTGTTACTTCCTTCCGGTGCATCACCTTGGAATGGCATTTTTGGCCGGGTCGAAGGCCAAAATACAACAAATTGATTTTGTCAATAAAAGTTTTAAGATAAAGCTGTAGTGTTGTTTTCTTTAGAACGACAATTCTATCGTTCCACCCTGTAAATCTGTAAGAAGTCTCTGTTCATACATAACTTTATTGCTTTTCTTATCCAATTTATCGATATAACAGTGATAATGATAAAAGGGTAATTAGAATAAGATTTTGAGAATTAATCTTTTTATTTATTGCGGGCTTTTGTAATTACAAATTCGGTACGGACCCAACTATGGAAGACCAGAAAAGGAGAACAAATAATTGGATTTATAAGACCAAAAAATCCATCCTTGATCCCCATTCGGGGCCTGTGGCACAGCGGATAAAGGCGTTGAGTCTCTACTATTCTAGGTGAGCATTGTCAGAAGATAGCGGTTTCAAATCCTACCCAAGCCGGCCAGAGGTTTACGTGGTCAAAAACGTGGTGCGATAGACAAGGAATGCAGTAATTATTGGGGATACGGTTACAAGACTCAGCATTCCTATCCGAGGTCGCAGTAAATCACCTGAAGACGGCCAGAGGCGAAATTTGGCCGAAACGTAGTGAAAGAGGAAACAACACAAAAACTACCAAGATGAGGACAAAGAAGTCCGCAATAAATAAAAAAAATTAATTCTCAGATTAAGAAGCCTCATCTCAAAATGATTCCAATTAAAGACGAATATGATTTTGTTGCTAACTTAAGCATTAATGTCATCTTCAGCCAATGTTTTATGAAATGCTAATTAGAAACTTTACGCCTTAGTAAAAAAAATAATAATATCGATGTCATAATTGGCCGCTGTAACAACGAGAACGTCACTCCGACCAATAATTTCACAGGTAACTACACCTTCATATCAACTTACAAAAACTATTAACAATCTAATTACCCCATTCTTTTCCCATAATTATAGTATTTAATCTACAAAAGAACTTACCCAAATCCTTAAAGCCCACAAACCAAACAAAGGAATGATATCCTCTCTAGACGTGGAAAATTTATTCACAAATGTTCCACTTCTCGAAATAATCAATATAATTATAAATAATATTTACCAAAATCAAACCCTCCCCCGACTCAAAATCAATTCCAATACTTTACGGAAAATTATTTTTTCTCTCTGCTACTCAGGTTCCTTTTTAAGATCCCCAGGGTCATATATATATTCAACAGGATAAACTAGCGATGGGATCGGTTTTGGGACCCATTTTTAGTAATTTTTACATGTCACCCCTTGAAAATAAGGTTTTTAATTCCATCAATAAACCTAACATTTATTTAAGCTATGCTAACGACATACTCCTTCTCACCAATAGCACTTATAGAATCAACACAATACCAGAAACTTTTTAAAATATTTCTGTTCTCAGTTTTACTCAAGAAATCAAAATGAATAATAAAATTACATTTCTAAGTGTACTAATAGACACAAACAATCATGGTCGATTTATCACATCCACATATAAAAAAACCTACAAAAATTGATCACTGGACCCTTAATTTCCAAAGTGAATGCCCCTTCCGCTATAAAAGAACAATTATAAAAACATTTATTTCCAGAGATAAGTAACTATCCTCCTCAAAAACAATCTTCCTTAACGAACTTAAAAAGATAAAACAAACCCTTATCAACAATGGGTTTCCCAACTACATTGTTGATACGGATATTAAACAAATCATTAAAAAACCCGAACATACGAGACAATAACCTAGACTATAAGATATCAAAAAACCTATACAACAAAAATCAATTTCATAGTATATATATATATATATATATATATATATATATATATATATATCTTTAAGAAAAAATAAAACCGGTCACATTAGGATAATAAATTTATTTCCATCCTGTTATGTGTTTTTCATAAAATCAAAAAACACGAAAAAAATTAACAGGACTTCTTCAGATCTAATGGATGAAATAAATCAGAATAGACACAGGAAAGGAGGGTGGGAAGCAGATAGAAGAGGGGTGAAAAGTTATCTCCTCATTTAGCCTACTTCCGTTTTTTTTTAAATTTTATTGCCAGTTGGAATTATAGTAAATTAATTAAAATTTTTATTTTTTATTTTTAAAATTCTAATTACATTTCGACTTAAAACTCCAGATTTAATACTAATTTAGAGAAAATAACTTTATTCAATAACTTTATGTAATGATTCATTAATAATTATATTTAATTAAATTCAAGATTTATATATATATAGTCATCAAGATTTGTATATATATATATATAGTCATCCACAGACACAGTTTCGTTGTATCACAACCCTTTAGTTTGGCGAGACACGTAGGACGCTTAAAGCTGGGATCGAAACCCACCCAACTTTATGTTAGACTTAGTATCATACCACTCAGGCAACAAGCAAACTACGTCAGCTCGAGTATTATATGGTATGAAGTAGTAGCTTTCGTTTGTTTATATTTATACCTTACCGGATACCAGAGTGCTCAATTCAATTAATTAATCAAGAACTAAGCTGGTAGAGCAGCAGCAGCAGCAGCCGTAGTAAGCACCTGGTCTGTCTTCGTGTCCGTTGAACCAAGGAAACCCTCCTCAGAGACTTGGATACATTTGTGTGGCACTCATATCTCTGTGTTGAGTTATTTATTTATTGACCCTTAATAATCGGTCATAACACTAAATGAATTTGAACTCATCATATATATATATATATATATATATATATATATATATATATATATAGTACAATTTAATGGAGACTCAAACTCGGTTATGTCGCCATAATAAATTTATTTCGGCAGAGAGTATTATATATATATATATATATATAGTTATCCACGGAGAGACTGTTTCGTTGTATCACAACTCTTCAGTGTGGCTAGACACGCTACATGCTTCAACCTGGAATCGAAACCCGGCTGACTTTACCCAAGAACCATCGTCATTCCCTGCCTTAGTGAAGGGTTTTTTCCGTATATTTTTTACATATACGTTATCGGCTACTGAGGAAGTTAAATTCTTCAGAAGAGCAATAGCGATTTAGCTTATGTGGGAGCCGGTCAATTCCCCACTAGAGTGCTCAAAACTACGCAATGTTAGAATGATGAGCACTACAAGTCCGTTACTTCACGCGGTTTAGACAATCTTCTGACGAAAATGTGAGAGAATAATCTAATCAAGGCTCGATATAGCGCGAGAAATAGTCACATGAAAAGATATTAGAACAAGTGACATTCGTACGAAAAAAGGGAGCATACAGCGTGCGAGAGGTAAATTTTTGTATAAATAGCGCAAAAATAAAATCAAAACAGAAGCCTCCCTTTTTAGACATATTCACCATAATTAAATGAAAATATCCTAAATAAAAAAAGAAAACTAGAATAAATTTATTCAAAGAAATCGCTATTGACTTAAACTATGGCCCCCAGATGATTTTGGAATCTCCTACAAGCTTTTCCGACGGTTTCCTTGTTTAAACTACTAAATGCTACGCTTATCCTTGCTTTCACTTCATCTTTGGTGCTGCATCGACTCTTGCAACGCGCATATAGTAATCAGAAGGAGAGTGATCTGGGGAGCTAGGTGACGAGATGTTTGGGTTGATATGGTCACCGAAATTTTCTGAGAATCAAGACTGGGTCCTCCTGCTCGTGTGACATGGTGTAGAGTTATTTTTTTAATGTTGGGTCATTCAGCTGCCACCCTCTCGATGCAGCCTACGGATATAGGCCTCTGTTTTGAGTTTGCGACCAATTAGAAAAAGGTATGAATATATGTGTTATAACCCAACAGGCGACACTTCCACACAAGACGAAACTAGTAGACAAATTCACCTACCTAGGAAGCAGCGTCTCATCAACCGAAAAAGACATCGACACACGGCTAACGAAAGCATGGACAGCTATCGATAGTCTCTCGATCATATGGAAATCAGACCTGACCGATAAAATGAAACACAGTTTATTCCAGACAGCGGTCGTATCGATACTGCAATATGGATGCACTACTTGGACGCTAACTAAACGGCTGAAGAAGAAGCTAGACGGCAATTACACAAGAATGCTGCAAGCAATCTTGAACAAGTCCTAGCGGCAACACCCCACAAAGCACCAACTATACGGCCACCTGCCTCCCGTCACGAAAACTATACAAGTTAGGCGAACCAGACACGCAGGACACTGCTGGAGAAGCAAGGACGAACTCATCAGTGATGTACTCCTATGGACCTCGGATATGGTCAAGCAAAAGCAGGACGACCAGCTCGAGCATACTTACAGCGGCTATGTGAGGATACGGGATGTAGCCCTGAAGACCAACCAGAACCGATGAATGATAGGAAGAAGTGGCGAGGGAGGGTCAGGGATATCCATGCTAGCGGCATGATGATGATGATGATGGGGGCATAAAGTCATCATCACGAGTGACTAAGCTAAACTCCTTGTGAACTGAACGTTTGGTTTTCATCCCACTGAGCCACCTTGTGAGGACAGGGCAAGCCATTTTTTTTCTGTGAATACACCATCAGATCTTGGCGGAAAATTTTGACATCTGAGAAAAAAATCAGGTTCGGTTGGAGGGGATACTTGGGTTTATTGAAGGGCTTTGCAGGGTGGTATTTCCTCATGTCTTACATTGCCAGTGAGAAAAATTGACCATTTTCTTTTTTATGAAAATTACTGAACGTCTTCATACACAACCTACGTAACAAACGCTCCCTTTTCCTTGGTTATGAATCTGATTGATTCGTTGGGATCGTTGTCAACCATGGCCCTGATCTCACCAAGAATTCTTTTCATATCAGAACGATTATATATATATATATAAATATATATTTCCCTCCCTCTCTGTCTGTCTGTCCGTCTCTCTCTCTCTTTCTCTCTCACTTTCTCTCTCTTTGTTTTTCTACCTTTCTTTCTCTCTCTCTTTCTCCTTCCTAGTCTCTCCCTCTCTTTCCTCCACTCTCTGTCTATGTTCATCTCCCCCCTTTCTCTCTCTCTTTCTCTCTCTTTGTTTTTCGGCATTTCTCTCTCTCTTTCTCTCTCCTAGTCTCTCCCTCTCTTTCCTCCATTCTCTGTCTATATTTACTTTTCTCTCTCTCTATCCCCTCTCTTTCTCTCTTTGTTTTTATGCCTTTCTCTTTCTCTCTCTTTCTCTCTCCTAGTCTCTCCCTCTCTTTCCTCCACTCTCTGTCTAAGTTTATCTCTCTCCCTCTCGACATTTCTCTCTCTCTTTCTCTGTCCTAGTCTCTCCCTCTCTTTCCCTCATTTTCTGTCTATGTTTATCTCTCCCCATCTCTCTCTCTCTCTCTCTTTCTCTCTCTTTGTTTTTCTGCCTTGCGGTCTCTCTCTCTCTCCTAGTCCCTCTCTTTCCCTCATTCTCTGTATATGCTTATCTTTCAGTCTCTCAGCCTGAGTCTATCAATGTGTGAGTATGTGTTAACTTACCCAGCCCCTCTGCTACTCGATACGACTGTAGTAAAAGCTAGATGGTAACCATGCTAAACATCAGTTGTACAACCACTTACTTCCCATCTCGCAAACTATCCGAGAAAGACGAATATGACAAACTAAGTACTACTGGAGAAGTAAGGACGAAATTGCAAACGCGAATCGCGTTTGCAATTTCGTCCTATGGACTCCTACACATATACACACCAGTTTTGACAAACTAGCAAAAACATTCATAAGCTCTGTGCAGACAGTGGGTGCTCACTCCGAGACTTACCAAGTATAATGGCCAATAGAGACGAGAGAGAGAGAGAGAGAGAGAGAGAGAGAGAGAGAGAGAGTCGAAGGAATCGTACTGTTAGCAGGCCTTGATAATGATGATAATGATAACAGCTGGTTTGGATTCTGTTGTCATTCTTTCTGTTATACCAGGGTTAAAGTGTATTTCTGTCCTACTGTTAACCTCTAGCTGGGAGCTTTGAAGAGATGTATATATGTATGTATGTGCGTGCGTTCATGTGTGGGTTTGTGTCAGATAAATTTAATTTGTTGAAATTATCTAATTCTACGGAAATACCCGAACTACACCGGAAAATTGTTCAAGATTTAATGCTATTTGGTCACTTTACAAACTGAGGTTACAATTACGAGTAAGTCAGTAAAGTTGGCGACCGTAGTCGAGGTCGACCAGAAGGCTCCCTTTTCTATAGCTACTACACCGAGGTGTAGGGGAGGGTGGTACTCCTTTCCCTGAATTGCTCTACTTTACTTTCGATATGTACTTTATATTGCTGAGTGTTAAGCAAGGAGGTATCAAGTAGCATTTTTTGAGTCTTTTGTATGACTCGACCTGGGATTGAACCCAGGTCTACCGGACCATTAGGCAAGCACTCTAGCCACTCGGCAATATATTGAATTATTATTTCCTGATAACACGTATTAAATTATTTAATATCTATAAAACATAAAAGTTTCAATGGTAGTAAGAACGCATATTCTATCTATAATTTTAAATAAGTCGCATTGCCACGATTCAATTTTTCCAGAATTAGGTTTCTTTGATTTCAAGTAGTATTTAAATTCGGGGTAACAGTTTTCTTTTGTCTGTTTAAAGGAATGTATAAGCATTGTACGAATAAGAAATAATAACAATAGATTTAATATCTTCACCGTAAAAAAGTTTTCTTGATTAAAAATATAAGAAAATATATTAAAAATTATTTTAATAAAAAAATTTTTTTTTTAATTTTTCAAATCCTATTCTCTCCGGAAGAAATGTAAGAACACCCAAAAAATTTTCGTGTAACATCAAATGATGGTCATCTGACCAGGAATAAATTCATAATGACATCAAAGAGGTGATTTTTTTTATTTAGAATATATATATATATATATATATATATATATATATATATATATATATATATATATATATATAATTTGGGTTTTCTCTAGATCAACGAGAATGTTGTTTTATTATTTATAATGAGACAGTAAATACTCAAACTGGATATTGAAAGATATTAAATAATATTAATCGCTACACGCACACACACACACACACACACACACACACACACACACACACACACACACACACATATATATATATACGCTCCCCCATGGGGGTTGAGCACTCTGGCGAAGGAATTTTCGGCCGCCGCCCACATAATGCAAAGCTCTTCGAAAGAATTGAGTACTCTGGTAGCCGATAGGGTATAAGAAAGTAAACAAACGGATGCTGCTGGTCTTGCTACATGAATACCTTAAAAAATCCCCTTATCCAACGTGGTACGCTTGATGGCCGAGCGGTCTGAGACTAACTCTAACGTAAAGTTGGATGGGTTTCGATCCCGGCTTCGAGCGTCCATCCTAAGTGTCTAGCCTCACTGAAGAGTTCTGATAGAACAAAACAGTCTGTCTGTGGATGACAATATATATATATATATATATACTTTCCTTATAACAAATGTTAGACTTGCAAAACCGTGGATTTTTTCTGAAAAATGTTGCTTTTCTTACTGAGGACAGAATTAAACTAAATAAGACAGAAAATTCAAAGATTGAATACATACATACTCCCATATTATATATTTTGGCAGCAAGTCATCCTTCAGACAGGCTTTGTTATAAAACACGGAGTATTTTTTTTTCTTATGACGTTCATGCTTAGACGTTCAAGTCCTCTTGTTTCTTTTTTAATGTTGAGATACAAACGAAGCACTTTCAACCATGTCTGGTCGTCCTAAGGCGAACCAATACTTTTGTTTGTTTTTTTTGGGGGGGGGCAGTGTGAGAATTTTATATAGTTTGTAAGCTCTTTTTTAAAATTTCTTTATTAATTTATTATATATGGGTGGTCTGTATTCCGTGGTCTGTAACAAAGCCAGTTTAAATAATATATACATATATATATATATATATATATATATATATATATATATATATATTACAATTATATATATATATAGTATTATATATATATAGTACAATTTCGTTTAAGTCGTCATAATAAATTTATTTCGGCGGAGAATATTTCTATATTCTCCGTCTCGTCAGATGACTATTTACATGCTTCTCTCTCGTCGCAGAGTAGCAAATGTGGAGTTACAGTTCGTATTCAGAAGACAAAATAAAAGAATAAAAAAATAAAAAAATAAAAAAGTAAAAATATATATATATATATATATATATATATATATATATGGGGTGTATATATATATATATATATATATATATATATATATATATATATATATATAAAGTTGGGTAAAAAAATATTCGTAGATATGAACATTTTTATTTTTTATCTTTCAAACATAACCAAACCAAAATTTTTATATACATTTAATGTATAAGGATATATTCTACTAATATGAGTATATAAACTTAGATTACTATTAATTTTATAGAAACAAATGCCATTTATTCATCGTCATGAGTGAAAAAAATTAATTGTACTGTACAAAAATAACGCATTATCTTCATATAACACTTTGTAGAATACTCTTTATTCACATCAACATCCACTAATCTCTTCCTGTAGTTCTCAATTATTTTCTGGCAATAATTAGTAGGTATTTTGTACCATTCTTCTTGTCATATTGTCTTCAGATTATTGATATTTACTGGTGCACTTTTTCGGATTTGAATTTTCAAAAATTGCCTCAAGATCCCAATTGGATTCTAATCCGAGGACTGACTTGGCCATTGCAAAGCATTAACATTATAAACAAACACTTCTTCGTAAATTTAGTTGAATGCTTGGGATCATTATGTAATCAGTAGGTAGCTCAAGACTCTCAACAGAAGACGAGGAATTTTCTTGCAAGATCTATTTATACTTTTGGGCATTCATTTTACCGTTTATTACTGATATTTTGCCCACGCCTTCTGCAGAAAAAATCATTAGACTGCCACCACCAAATTTGACAGTTGGTATCATATTCTTTGGTGAGTAGGGTTTGCCATCTTTCCTTCACACATGATTTATGACCAAACAACTCAATTTTAGTTTCATTTGTAAATAAAACTCATTACCAAAACAAATATTCCTTTTCCTGATGCTGTCTTATGAATTTCAACCTTGCATCTCTATGCAGTTTCAATAAGAGAGGAGTTTTCTTTGGTCTCCATGACTTTAGACCATTCCTCAGCATTTCATTCCTTATAGTTTGTTTGATTACACTACATCCTGATAAATGCAAATCTTCCTGCAGCTCTTCACGTGTAACCATTGGATTTTGGTTAATCAGGCGTCCTAATTTTCTTGATAATCTAGGAGAAATCTTCCTTGGAGCACCTGTTCTTTTTTTTGTTTTCAACTGTGTTATGTCTTTTAAACTTTGCAATGAATGAACTTATCGTAGTAAAAGAAATATTCAGGTTGTTTGAGATATTTCTATAACTTTCTCCATCTTTCCAAAGTTTAACAACCAGTGTTTTTTGTGAATTACTCAATTCTTTACTTCTTACCATAATCAGAACCTTCTCGTATGACAAGCAATTACAGAAAGTTCTGGTTAGGATTTTAAGACTAACTGTAGTTACTGATAGCATTTTTAGAACGTTCTAGAAGGCTAACTATGGGTACTGATAGCATTATTGGAGCAATCTAGAAAAATATTGCAACAATGTTGTACTGTACAATTATTTTTTTCACTCATGAAAATGAATAAATGGCATTAATTAGGGTACAATTAATAGTGACCTTCATATGTGCAAATATTTATTTCACCCCACTGTAAATATATCTATCTATCTATCTATCATATATATATATATATATATATATATATATATATATATATATATATATATATATGCGATAGAAATATGTAGAAAATTACATAAATCAAACACTAACTCAAATTTAGATGTGTGATATTTCGTTCGGTTTATTTCATCTCCATCTCGCCATCTCGAACTTAATATCACACAGCTAAATTTGAGTCAAGTGTTTGATTTATCCAACTTTTCACAAATTTCTATCATAATGTCAGATTCTCTACAGATATATCTTATCAATATATATATATATATATATATATATATATATATATATATATATATATATATATATATATATAAGCGTGTGAGTGTGTGTGCGGGTGAGTGTGTCTGCGCGTGTATTTGTGTCTGAATAATTATAAATATTTAATTTAGTCAGACTACAAAGTTATCTTATTTTATTTTCGATTTTACACATGTAAATTCATAACGATTGATTACATTACATAGCATTATCTTCTGTCAATGAAACTTTAGTTGCTTCATCAAATAATATATATATATATATATATATATATATATATATATATATATATATATATATATATATATATATATATATCAACAGTGTATTGTTGTCACTTTCTTTTGTGGTTGATCAAATGTGGTATAAATTGAAGAGTACTGAATATCTGTAATAGACCTATTATATAATAATGAATAAATACATATTAGTTTTTATATTTATTTAAAAGCATGGATAATTATCTGCGACCACTGGTTTCATGTCGTCTTTATACGACAATCATCCGGAAGAAACGTCTTGATCTGCTTGCTGATTGTCGTATAAAGACGGGCATGAAACTAGTGGTCGCAGATAAGCTTCCATCCTATTGAATATATATAAAAACTAATATATATATATATATATATATATATATATATATATATATATATATATATATATATAGTTGCTACATAAAACAATTTCTCTCAATCGAGGACAAAACATAAAGACAATATCTTTCACTATTAACATACTTGACGGTCCATGATGGAATTAATACTTCTTTTGGGGAAGGAATGAAGGATTCTGTTTAATATTGCGTAGTTATCGCCTTTGTATTGAGAATTTACATGTTTAAAAATAACTTTCTGTTCTACTGAAGACCTCATAAAGTTACCATTCAGTTGCTAAATGGCATCGAAATTTCTTTTGTCTCCAAGACAATTTTAAGTGTATTACTCTAATCACAAATTTTGCCATAATGTACCGTATTTGGTGGGTTAAGGTTATGAACATAACGAGAATATATATATATATATATATATATATATATATATATATATATGTGTGTGTGTGTGTGTGTGTGTGTGTGTGTGTGTGTGTGATGATATAGTGTTTATTAAAAATAGCTTTAGAAAAGGAAATAAAAATTTTACGTTTAAATATTTCTTTAATTAGGCTGTCCGCTGAAATTTGTATTTTTCTTTGCTTCTGCTCTAAATTATATATATATATATATATATATATATATATATATATATATATATATATATATATATATATATATATATATATATATAAGATTGTTAACAAACAGTAAAAGTTATTTTCTGCCTTTTTTTATGAACATGTTCGTTGTTGCTTTCGTTCTTTTTATCAGAGTAAATTCCAGTGTTTGGTGTTTCTATCTTTTCTACTAATTTTTGTTCAATTAGGTAAATGTAGTGTGGCTTACAATAGCGTACCAATTACAAAAACCAGCGTAAAAAATAGGTTCGACAATACATTATATTTATGTAGAGGACATATTGTGATGAGAAGTTTGTGTTTAACAAGCATTTTTCTGTGACTGATAGAATGAGGAAAGCAAAAAAAAAATGGATGACGATAATTGAACAAAATAAATGAAGTCAAACAGAGAAAGAAAAAAAGGGGAAAGAAAAACGAAAAAAAAATAACGCCAGTGAAAAAGAAAAGTGGTAATAGATGAACAAATAAAGAATGAAACTGTTAGAAAGAAAGGAAGATAGATAGAAAGAAAGAAAGAAAGAAACAAACAAACAAACTAACAAACAAACAAACGAACGAACGAACGAACGAAACAAACAAACAAACGAAGACATAAAAATCATGGAAAGATAGATGAAAATATGGAAAAAGGCAAGAAAAATGGAAAGGATGAAAAAATTGTGGAAAAGAAAGAAAGAAAGAAAGAAAGAAAGAAAGAAAGAAAGAAAGAAAATACATGGAAAGACAGATGGAAATATGAAAAGAAGCAAGGAAAATGGAAAGGATGAAATAACTTGTGGAAAAGAAAGAAAGAAAGAAAGAAAGAAAGAAAGAAAGAAAGAAAGAAGAAAGAAAATACGTGGAAAGCCAAATGGAAATATGAAAAGAAGCAAGGAAAATGGAAAGGATAAAATAACTTAAGGAAAAGAAAGAAAGAAAGAAAGAAAGAAAGAAAGAAAGAAAGAAAGGATATTCATGGAAAGCCAGATGGAAATATGGAAAGAGGAAAGGAAAATGGAAAGAAAGAAAGAAGAAAGAAAGAAAGAAAGAAAGAAAGAAAGAAAGAAAGAAAGAAAGAAAGAAAGAACCTTGTCGAAAATTGGTGGAAAGAAAAAGAGATAAAAAATCTTGGAAAAGAAAAAGTAAAGAATGTAAACAAACAAAGACTGAAATTAACAAACAAACAAACAACAAAAAGAAAAAAAAAACGAAAGAAAAACAAAGAAGTTGTAAAGTTTTAATTATCTGGATATAAAAAAAAAACTACATAGACAGAGCAACGTATAAATAAAGATAATTATCAAACTACCCTCCTCAATCCCTTGAAAGACAATACAACTATTATTATCATTATAATTGCTAATAAAACTGGCAGATTGATTTCAAATACGCTTTCTAATAATCTCAAACATAAGAAATACGGTCTCCCCATATTTTTGTTAAAAAGATGCCACCAATAAAAATAAAAGTGTAAAAATAAAGAAATTTAAACAAACATGGTGACAAACAATGAATGACGAGAGGGAAGATATTACGACATAAGATTGTAAATTGACCAATACTCATTCTGACCAATACTCATCTTGACCAATACTCATATTGGTAAATTGACAGTACTCATGCCCACTCAAGTGCATATTAATATATACGAAATTCAAACCAACATTATAGCACTAAGTAGTCAGCACCATACCAGAACGAACTTAAAGAGGTACGGATATATATATATATATATATATATATATATATATATATATATATATATATATATATATTAGTTGTCTGAATTTTTTACATGAAGCTTGATGATTTTTATCATTAAGGCTTTTCGGACTATTGTCTTCATCTTTATTGTTATTTCCACATAGTTTCGGCCGATATGTCCTCCGAAACGTTGTGGAAATAACAATAAAGATGAAGAAAATCCTTAGTGATAAAAATCATCAAGCTTCATCTAAAAAATTCAGACAACTAATATCCAGTCGGTAGGGACCCAATACAATACGTCAATGGAGACAGAAAAACTAAAACAAAAATTTTCACGAATGACGAACCACCTTACGTTCCTAAACAAATGCCGAGATCTCAAGCTAGTTTCAGAAGGCTTGACAATAAAAATCCCAGTTCATTCCAACAGGGCGCGAAAAGTAACAAGAAGATTAGAGCAAGAATTAGAAGTCTAGAGGATATATCGGGCGAAACGTAGTCAAAAATATCAATAAAGATCAAGACAATAGTCCGAAAACCCTTAGTGATATATATATATATATATATATATATATATATATATATATATATGGTAGATTTAGGTGAATCTGACAAGATGATAAAAATAAGTAGGAAGATGGATAAATCAGACACTTACACCGGGCTGAGTGGTAATATTTCATTTTTTATTCCAAGATGTTAAGTTTGAAGAAATACGTTGAATAAGAATGAAATATTACAACTAAACCCTTATCCGATTTATCCATCTTTCCACTTATTTTTATTATATATATATATATATATATATATATATATATATATAAAGAGAAAGGAGGGAGAGAGAGAGAGAAAGGGAGAGACCAAATTCTGTTTGGTGGGGAGATAATACGGAGAGTGTCACTCACAATAGATAAATATACGCGAACATTTTTTAAACAGAAAGTTTATTTAAACCAAATGTACAAGAATTTTATTATTTCCTGTGAAACATTATAAGATTAGAAGTGATATTATCATGTATTACTTATTGTCAAATTCTGCAATACTGAAACAATATTGTGACAAAAATAAAATTGCATAAACATATATGAACTGGAGG
>CAUZXS010000215.1:0-55942 GCA_963585895.1 Sepioteuthis lessoniana
TTACTCTCAAAATGAATTTTCAGTTTAGGAACCAGGAAAACATAACATAGAGCACAGCTTAATGACTACAAAGGGTGTTGCACTTGCAAAAAAATTCACTGATTAAAAAGTATCAAGAATTGACACTGACTTTATTTTGATGCCTAGGCAACAGCCAAGATATCATCACTTTATTATATAAGTTGTTCAGTTGAGCATACATCAACTTTTAAATTCTCAAATTAAAACCATTCAAAACTTCAGTCTTCATCTCATGTAAGTTTTATATATATATATATATATATATATATATATATATATATATATATATATATATATTTATTACAAATATGAGTACAGTACAAAATATCTGACTGCCAATCATACCAAAATCATAAAGCCTGCCATTTATTTTTTATTTTAATTGTTAAGATAAATTTTCATAATACTTCTAGGTTATGTAACATGAGTTATGATAACAATCTGCCATTTCTTACCAAATCAGTTCAATTCATTGTGGGACTAAAAAGAAAGGGGAAAAAAGAAAAGAAGAGTAAGAATAGGAATTTAGAGAAAAGAATGGGAAAAGGAGGAATATAAATAAAATCAGAGGGAAGAGAAGGATGAATATATTCAAGAGGAAAAAATAAATAAATAAATGATGATGATGATGATGATTGCTTGGGTAAGTTCCAAAAACGGTCCTGCTGGGTCTAGCTGACATATTATTCCTAAAACATTGCTCTGAAGCTGAAAAGGGCTCACGGCAAACATACAAACTCTATGACTAACCCAGTGGGTTTCGTTATAACCCCAGTAGGTTAGATAGATAAGGGTTTTGAAAATGATTATATAATGACATGGGAGACATTAGATTTGAACTCAGTTTGCATGCAAATACATACACATGGACAAATATACACACATTTAGGATATTGCATTTATATATCCCTGTTTATAAACACACATTGATATTGTATTGTTTATTTCTATGTATATAAACAAAAACATACAGATATTGCAATTTTGTATATATATGTATTTATATATTAAGTGATATAAGTATAATTTATCAATATATCTGTGTGTATTTATATAAAGAGAAAGAGATATAAATATAATCTTATCAATATATGTGTTTGAAAGAAAACTGAGCTCAATGATGATGTTTTCCATGTCATTAAGAATAATTTTTAGAATATTTATCTGTCTAACCTTTATCTGTAAGTGATTGTGTTTGTTTTTATATAAAGAAATATCAATACAATCTTATCAATATGTATGTGTATTTTATGTATAGAAACATATGAGTATATTCATATCCATATATGTGTGTATATATAGAGATACAAAAATAAATATTATCAATGTATGTGCATTCATAAACAGAAATATATAAATACAATATTATCAATATCTGTGTATGTCTTTGTTAATATACATAGAAATACAAAAATACAATAATATCAATGTGTGTGTTTATAAACAGAGATATATAAATGTTGATTTGTAGTGTGTATATATATATATATATATATATATATATATATATATATATATACATGTATAATTTTTCTCATGGTATTTCTTTTTTATATGTAAATACATATATTGATAAGATTTTATTTCTATCTCTAAGTACATGCCCACAAATACTGATAAGAGTGCATTTATATCTCTATATAAATAAACATATGCACATGCATATTGATAAGATTATATTTATATCTCTATATAAATAGACAGATACATTTGAGATTGTATTATATGACTATCTATATCTATAAATACACACACACAGATTGATAAAATCAGTGTATGCAAATTTCTATATATACTAAATTTCTACATATACTAAAAAAATGGTATTTTTATCTATAAATAAACAAATCTATAGATATTGATAAGATTGTATTTATATCTACAATAGATATGAATACATAGAAATATTGGTAAAATTATATTTGTTTCTAAATACACACATCTACATATATATTGATAAGTGTGTATATTTCTTCATACATAAATATGCACAGACACACACACAGACACACAGACACACACACAGACACACAGACACACACACACACCCACACACATATTAATAGATATATATACATATATTCATAAATATACATTAATATACACACACGCACACATGTATGTGTGCACATGTGTAAGAGTGTGTATGCATGTCTGTATGAATAAGTTTGTATTCATTTCCTAATATGCCTAAACAAAATACTCTAGCTAATGCAAACAGAAATGTGTAATATTTTAGGGAAGAGAGGACATTTAGAATGTTCCCACCCACCCAGGAAAAAAACAAAAATAGAAAAAATCTTGTTCAAATTTATATTAATATTTTTTTCAAATATCAAAATCATTCTAATACTAATCAGATTTTTTTCTTCAAATCTCCTCATTCATTTTTTGTTTTGATTAGCTCTTTGCTCTCTGGCCACATTTAAAAAGAATAAAAATAAGTCTTCTAGATATTCTGTCAATAAAGATGAGCTTTATGTTTACTAATATATATATATATATATATATATATATATATATATATATATATATATATATATATATAAACATATATTTCAAGTGATATATATATATATATATATATATATATGTTTGTGTATGTATGATTGCATGTATGTATATATATATATGTATATCATAGAGATTGACAGGGGAGGGAGTATGACTCCATGTGCAAACACACACATTTCAGTAGGGTTGCTAAGGAGAAAAAGGAGGAGACATGGGTGGCATCTTTAGAGTGGCTGTTTCCCTGACTTTAAGCTGTTTAGGGAAAGAATGAGAAGGCGTGGCAATCACTATAAAGAGTTGTGGTTGCGACAAAAGGGGAGGCAGCCTAAAGTAAGGCAGATGTTACATGCTGGGCAGAGAAAAATTGAGAAGGGAGACTGTTAGGCACAGAAATAATGAGCTCAGTTTGGGAAATGCCACCCACATTCAGATGCATGCACAGACACACATATGCAAACAAATACATGTCCAAACACACAAAAAAGTAAACATGTACACACACACACACACACACACACACAGACACACACAAATGCAGCAGAAGCATCCATCAGCAGAAGGCATGTAGGGTTAAATGCACAGGGATGTGCACAAGGGGATATAATGCACATTTATATGCATAGCCACTTGCATGCACTTGTTCGATCATATAAATCTCTAATAGATATCGACAGAAGATTATATGCAAGTGTACGTGTGAGAGCATATCAATAAGTTTGCAGCCTGACACATAGTTACTTACTGAATATTGATCCAAAATGTTCTATGAATGATGTTTGATTTCAGTGATTACTATTTACTGGATTAAGTGCATTGACAAGGAAGAAAATTATGCTGAAAAATAAATAGTTTGACAAAATACACACTTTTTTATCATTAGGCTGAAGACAATGATATGCACACACATATATAATGTCTGTGCACATACAGATGCATGAACAATATATTCTAATACCAACATAGGCATTGCCATTTATACACATATATGAACATTGTGTCATCTGAAATAGAGGTATAAAAATATAATCCTATACCATCGATCTATCTACCTATATATGTATGTAAAGATAGTCTACATCTATAGTATATCATATACTGAATTATATGCAATATCTATATGTAGTATATACAATTTAACTCTGTGCAATGCTCACAGGAAATTGCATAACACATGCAATATATATATATATATATATATATATATATATATATATATATATATATATATATATATATATATATATAAGATAAATAATTCTAAAAGATATGTGTATGTATACATAAAGTGATTGGTTGGTTAGTTGGCTAGATTTTATGGTATGTCAACCTTTGTAGGTTATTTAATGCCAAATCCATTTTTATACAAATAATCAGTTCAATTTCAAAGAATTCAGTTTAGCATGAGCACAGTTTAATTGTCAAAAATATTTCTATTTCAAGCTATTCAGCTTATTCAAACAATTCAGTTTAGTATAAGTATAGATTTTCTCCACCCACAGTTAAATGTCAAAACAGTTCTATATTAAACAATTTAGTTTAGCATAAGTACAGTTTCAATGTCAAAAACAGTTCTATTTTAAACAGTTCAGTTTATCATAAGTGCACAGTTTAATTGTCAAAAATATTTTTATTTCAAGCTATTCAGTTTAGTCAAACAGTTCTAATTCAAACAATTCAGATTAGCATAAGTATGCAGTTTAGTTCTATTTAACCTATAGATAGGGCCCTATCAGGTGCTACCATTCCAGGCCAGAGGCAATGAAAGAGTGTTCTGCATTCCCCAAAGCCCTAGCATCACTGGAACCTTACCATCAGATTGTTTAGTATCATATCCAGGACACTTATTGGGGGTTGGGGAGGTTATCCCTCTGCAGAGATGCAGTCAGTGTATTTTACAGCCCCAGCTGACTGGGCAGTATATAAAGTGAGCATATATATATGCACTCATAAAAGAATTAGACATCTAAGTAGAAATTTGTGAAACACATTTTCATTAAACTGGAATGGTCAATACATAGAGACCTTTGATGTAAGATGTACTACACTACCTGTATAAAAATGTATTTTACAAATTACATGGATTCAAATATAGATGAGTTACTGCTGATAATTCACTTAATGTACGTTAGCATTCATCTTATGAAAATACTATTTCATTTCTTTAAAACATGAACAGGAAAGGAACACATTCATTTTAGTTTTAGATGCCTGTCCAGAAGCTAGACCTACAGAACCACATAAAAAAGTCAGTATTTACACTCACACATTCTTATTATATAGTTATTTAAAGATTTAACAGTTTATATATATATATTGAGAAAGACTCTCTCTCTCTCACTCACACACAAACATATATAAGGATAATAAAAAATATGATTGTTCAAAATAAAAAATAAAAATATGAAAAATGAAAATAATGAATGCCTAATTGACAGAAGAGTATAAAAACTAAAAGCAAACTCACAGTATTACACTCTCTTCACTATAACTTAAATTTCATGTGGCTACACAATCATCAGACAGTGAAAAAAGTGTTAAAGAAAGACAGTTTAAAACATTTCATTTCTAATACCTGATGATTGTGTAGCCATATCAAACTTGAATTACTTTGAAGAAAGTGCAATATTGTAAGTTTGTGTGTGTGTGTGTGTGTGTGTGTGTGTGTGTGTGTGTGTGTGTGTGTGTGTGTGTGTGTGTGTGTGTGTCTCTCTCTCTCTCTCTCTCTCTCTCTCTCTCTCTCTATATATATATATATATATATATATATATATGGGAAAAACTGAAAATAAATCTGACTGTATGAAAATGTACAGAGATGAAAAAACACAAGGTCTTCAGAGGATATAAGCGATATAAACATTAACACTTATGGATGGATAGATAAATGCAGATATAGACTGATATAATAGGGATTTCGGATTTTGGAATGCTAGTTTCATTACACAAACTCAAAACAGTGTATACTAGCAGAAATGGGATGTTTTTAAAACTTTCTCATCATTTTGTTTTATTTAGTAACTTACATACCCTGATGAAGGTCTAAAAATTGAAACATTTAACATGGGCAAATATTTCTACAGATAAAATCATCCTCTTAAGACCTTGTGCTTTTTCATCTCTCTCTCTATATATATATATATATCTACAGGAAAAAGAAAGGTTCTGATTGTAAAGAGTAGAAAATTTGAACATATTTAAATTCACACATTCTTTTTGTCACACACACAGAGATCCAATAAAAAATAAATGTTTATTTACAGTATTTCTATTTAAATACAAATGTTACCCCTCAGCACTTCCACCTAAGATCGTAGTGCTGCTCTGCAGAACTTCTGTCAAGGATAAAAGTCTATGATCTGTAGCCATGGAAATTTCATGGTTATTTAAAAAAAATTGGGAAATAAAATATATTAGATGAAAATGGTTATTATTTTTAAGAATATAGAATTTAATACTTCCTCAAAAATACAGATTAAGAAAAACTAATGTATGAATATATAAATGATGATTAAATTTTTAAATTGAAAATTCTAATTCAAAAAATACATATATTTAATCAAATTTCTCCAAGTACAGATATTACACTCTGGTCCAAGCAGGAGTTATTGACAAAAAATGAAAAAAAAACCCACCAGAAAAATCATACATACATATTTATATATATAGTAAGTAAAGTAAAGTTAGAGACCATAGTCGAGGGTGATCAGAAGGCTCCCTTTTCAATAGCTACTACACTGAGGTGTAGAGGAGGGCAATACTCCTTTCCCTGGATTGCTCCAATTTACCCTCGATACGTACCTTATACTGCTGAGTGTTAAGCAAGGAGGTATCAAGTACCATTTTTAATGTCTTTGGTATGATGCGACCTGGATAGAACCTAGGTCTCCCAGACTATTAGCGAACACTCTACCCACAAGGCCAATGAGCTGGTTATACATATATATTTTATATACACACACACACACACACACACACACACACACACACACACACACACACACACACACACACACACACACACACACACACTAATCAAAAGTATTAAACCACCTTCAAAAATTTTTATTTCTCATCCTAAAAGTGTTATTTTTAATGAAACAAAGCAAGCACCACAATGTTTTTATTTATTATACTAAATTCAAGTCTTCCTCAATAACTTTGACCTAAGTATAATCAGCTATTTTTTGAAAAATTGATTTGAAGGAGTTTCTATAGTTAAGTACTGAGTATGATTATACTGTTAGGAGATATCAAGAAATGGGACAAAAAAAGAGCAAAAGCAATTACAAGAGCAGAGGACAATTTCATCAGTCACCAGCTTGCATGACAGAAGGCTGACTGCTCCAAACATCACTGCAAAAGTGTGTCAACATCCACTGAGAGGAGAAGACTCTTTGAAGCAAGCCGATATGGCAGAATTGCAATTAAGAAACTTCTGTTGACAAAACAAAATAATGTCAAAAAGCTCTAGTGTGCCAAGGCACTCAAAGACTGGATAAAAGAGCAGTTTAATAAAGTTCTTTGAACAAAGGAATCAAAGTTCGAAATCTTTGGCTTAAATAGGAGGGTCCATGTGTGGTGAAGAGTTTGAGAAAGAGCTGAAACCCCCTGTATCACACCAACCAAAAAGTGTGTTGGAGGGTTTTGCCAATTGCAAAGTCAGGGATTTACACCAGGTGAAAGACAAATTGAATAAGATCACTTATCAAAGCATACTGTTGCATCATGTGATTCCACCTGGAACACAGTTTGTGGGTCAAAGATTTGTAATCATGCAAGATAATGACCCAAAGCATACAAGCAAACTCTGCCAGAGGTACATTAAAAGCAAAAAGTAATAGTGCAAAAAGTAATAGTGATGTCATGGCTGGTGCTGTCAGCAGACTTAAAACTCATTGAACTGATGGGGAATGAACTTAGCTGAAAACTCAGAGCTAAATCATCTACACATGTGGCTCACCTCTGGCAATTCTTGCAGGAAAGCTGGGCAGAACGATCTTCAGTCTACCTCCAGTCTTTGGTGGAAAGAATGCTGAGAATCATTTTGATGAATCAAAAGTTTAAGAAGTTTTTTTAGTTTAATTTATACTTAATGTGGCTCAGAAAGACTTATATTTAGTATTATAAAATCAAACCAATGTGGTTCTTAACTTTTTTCATTAAAAATAATACTTTTAGGATGAGAAATAAAAATTGTTGAGGGTGGTTAAATACTTTTGACTGGTAGGGTATACTTGCATGCATAATTACTCAAACTATATATATATGTGTGTGTGTGTGTGTGTGTGTGTGTGTGTGTGTGTGTGTGTGTGTGTTTGGTTTGGTTTCTTTGTTTAATGGCACATCAACCTTTGTAGATTATTCAATGCCAAAGCCATTCTCCTAGTGGAATAGTAGTGGTACTATTTAACCCTTAGCTGGGAGGATAAGGGGTTTCATACCTTTTCCAAGGGTATTTTCCCGAAAGTGAACGTAATAGTGTGACTGGAGTACAAATTCACTTACAACGATTTCACAGTTCATCGCTTTAACCATTACACTATGAAGACCCCCCCCCCATTGTGTGCATGTATACAAAGTTTGTTCAACATGTAACAAGACTGAAGTTGGATTTACTAAGACTGAAATGAATAATGAATAAAACATTATCTTCAAAATAGTCCCCTTGGCATTCAAGTGAGTTTTTTCTTTGTTGAAGCATTGCTGAATCTTCTCTTTTGAGTCATATTTAATGTCCTCCACACTTCTAAATCTTAATACTGAGAAGAATTTTCAGTTTATAAAACAAGAAAAAGTCACATGAAACTAGATCTGGTCAATATGGACATTACTGCACTTGCATAAACCTTTTTTACCAAAAACTCCTGTTCAAAGTATTAAGACTGGCTTCATGATTATTTTTCAAATTCCTATTTAATCATCAAGACTAAGTTGAGAACTCTAGACAACAATCACAATCACTTTATGATATAACTTGCTCAACTATGTGCATGTCTTCATTTAAATTTTGAATTCTAAGATGAAAAAATTTCAAGCTTTGGTCTAAATAATTTTGAATTTACATTCTGTGTGTGTGTGTGTGTGTGTGTGTGTGTGTGTGTGTGTGTGTGTGTGTGTGTGTGTATTTTTATATCATTTTATCCATTCTAGCAATTTATAATCTAACTAAAGTATGTCATAATGGCCTGCTTTATATTTGATATAGTTACATATTTTTCACCAGTGACAAACCCAGGTAAAAACCAATATTTGAAATACTGATTTTCTTGGCAGGCAAATAGACCTTTTTTCAATTTGAAGATGAGTATTCTAAGAATTCTTCAGAGATTTAAACACATTCTTGTTTTTGTTTTTACAAAGAAAGAAACCAGAATAAGAGTCTCTTTCCTTAAGGAGATGCATATTACATAGAAGTTAGGAAAATGTATGTTGTAAGAACAAAAACTAAAAAACAATTTAATTGTTTGAAAAATTCTTTAAATGTTAATGACTCTTGAAAGATTAACAAAATCTTTCCATCCAAATCATCCTCTTGTGCCTCTATTCCACATTAAACTGATTTCTTGTAAATATCTTCTTTTTTTTTAATGAATAAATATGAAACAAAACCTGTTCAAAATAATAGCCGGAATTTATCTTAAATAAAAGCTGTGAGTAATCAACAATTATGAGATGTGATCAAAAATCAAAGAAACTGAAGCTAGAAATTTTTTAAATTTAAATGAAGATGAGTGCATAACTGAACAAATTAAGTGATGATGTCTAGACAAGTCAGTATCAATTCTCCATACATTTTTATCTGTAGTCTCAATACTTTTTGAACAGCAGTTTTTGGTAAAACACAGGTTTGTGCAAGTGCACCCTCTACCATACTCATTAAATCTAGCGCCATGGAACTTTTCCTTGTTCCTTAAACTGAAAATTCACCTTAAGGGTATGATTTGAAGATGTGGAAGACATTTAAAGAAAGATGATTGTGCAGTTTAATATTATATCAAAAGAGGAGTTTCATAGACTCTTCCATCAATGAAAAACCCACTAGAATAAATGTATTGAATGACAAGGTAACTATTTTGAATAAATTTAATGTTTCATTAAGTATTCATTTCTGTCTAGCAAATCCAGCTTCAGTCTTGATAGTTTTTGAACACACCACATATTTTACTGAACTGAAGAGACTGAATAGTGATTTTTAATTAACTTAACAGTTTAATGAAAAGTGAACTTTTAATGGATTAAATATTCAACTGGAGAAAAAAATCTTTTCATTCTGCTGGTTGTTATGTAATTTTCCTTGTAAATATCACTGTATAAGCATTGATTCAGTATCAATCTTTTTAACTTCATACTCTTCAATCATCTCTTACCTTATTTTCTATTCCTCCTCTTTCATTCTCTTACTACCCTACTCCTTTCCTCTAATTTCTCATCCTCCTCCTTCCCATTCTCATTTATCTTCTTCCCACCTGCTTTATTTTCCTGTTGCTTCTTATGGATTAGTCTTTAACATATATACATAAGTGGAATGAATAATTACTCAAGCACAAACACTTTAGTGTAATCAAGTATATATATATATATATATATATATATATATATATATATATATATATATATATATATATATATATGGAATAATACAAATAATAAGAGAATATGATACACATAAACAGAAATTGGAAAAGAGTGAAAAATATAGTGACATACACAATTTACCTAAGTACAACAATTTTGATATTATAAAGTTTATATATAAATTGTATTATATAGGTTTATATATAAAAGCATGTCTATCACATATATAGAGCCATATGACAACACTATATAGTGACCTGAGTGAAAATATATACAAACACGAACACATACATATACACACAATACAGTTACACAAACATGAAAAATAAGTATTTAAAAAATCACATTTTGGCATAATAAAGTGCATTATATATACTTATACAGAAGCATATGAATAAGAAATATAGACAATGATTTTAATTCTTTTTATCTATATATGATATATGAAATTATGTTTGCATGCATGCACACACACACACACACACACACACACACACACACACACACACACACACACACACACACACACACACACACACACACAAAAGCAAAAATAAAAGCCTGAAAAATATCTATATATACATATATCTATACAAAGTAAGTCCTTTTTTTACACACTTACACATTATACCACAGTAGATATTTATTGAACGAAAACAACATTGGCAGAGGGCCAGATTCATGGAGCTCTTGAAAGCTAACTATTACTTTTCTGCAATTACTCCCATTATTCTTTACAAGATTAAAACAAGAGTAAGAAGAGAGGCCATGCTATTAATGGAGGTGTCAAATAGAGGTCATCTTCTTATGATCTCCACATAATACTATACTGGAATCACATTTGATTCTTGAGTATTTTCAATGTCTCTTCATTGAAAGTAATGCCCATACATAAATGATCGATACCCTATGGTTAAAAGATTTCTGAAGTGATAGATCTATCTCCCATTAACTATCATATGTGGATAGGCATACCATAAATCAGAGATGAGAAATCTTTTTATGCTTAAGGCCACATTGAAACTTATTGTCTGCTAATAAGGCCAAAACCAATAACTTTTAAGTATGCTTACAGAAAAATCTAAAGTTAATAACTTACTCTAAGTTTAATTGATACATAAAAATGTTTACCAAATGAATCAGTGGGAACTACTAATTAAGCTGAAGCTCAGCAAATGAAACATACAGGTGGTTTGTTTAAAATGGTGAAGGCTTATGGAGCAATGAGCACTCAGTAACAAATGAATTCTTAGCATGCAACTTGGAAGATAAGTACCTTAACCATTTGATTGTAGCCAATCAGTTCTACTGCATATACAGGTTGTGCTAAGTATTGAGAAGACATGTTTATGAAGAAATAAATAGAAGACAACCTATTGTAATCTTATGGGACATGTACCAAATCTTAACATTCTTATTTCTCTTTCAGATTTATCAATAGTGTTAACATGGCAGCTTCCATTTTGATGCAAGAAATGAAAAAGCACACAATTCTTATGACACTAGCAACCAACCACAACTTGAAAACAGCCAGGTCCTTTATGTTAAAGATCAGGAACAAGCTGGTGATCTCTAGAGGAGACTTATCATCAGTTGCCAAAAAAAATAAAGAAAAAATTTTTTTAAATGGTCAGATGTCTCAGGTTTATCCAGCAAGTTCAGCATATCAGCATCCATGACCCAGCATGCTGAAAAGGGCTGTTGCTGAACAGCTCAAACTGGCAGTCCACACAGAGATGAAGTGTATGAGGACATCAGGTACAAGTCACATGCGTAATAAGGAGAAGGCACTTTATATCTGACAAGACCCAAGAGAAGTATGGTTGACAATTTTTATAATCATGTCATTCCTAACATGTGACCTCCAAGCTCTACTGATTTGAACCCCTGGATTACTATGTCTAGGGCATCATCAAAAGGGAAATAAAACAACAGACCAACAATACCAAGGAAATGGAGAAAGCTACTATCATGAGCATCATCCCCAATGTAAGGCTGCGTCAAGATCATCATAAAGTATTTAAATAATTGTTTTAAGCATGAAACATCTATCATAAATTACTAAATAAAAAATATTGAACCAATTATTGATTATTAATAATTTTACATTTTGGGAGTTTTTTTTACACCACTTGTAGTTTTCACTGATGTCTGAATGACAGTAAATCTCCTCAGCTCTCCAAAACCTTCTAGATATTCTAGTTAACCCCAGAAATGCCATGGTCTGGACAGTTTCAATTCTTCCTCAGATTTTCAGTCCCCACCAGTCTATTTTTCAGGTTCTTTGAAAGTGTTGTGAGAGCTACAACTATGATTGATATCACTGTCATTTTCATGTTCCTATTTTTTTCAGCTCTCTAGTAAGGTCCAGGAAATTATACGTTTTTTGCTTTCCTTTACCTATACTCTGATACTGTTCAGTTTTTGTATAAAAAAGTAAAAAAATAATTATATATATATATATATATATATATATATATATATATATATATATACATATAAAATGCAGCCTATAATCCAATATACAAAGCCCAGCACATGCCTCTCTGTACACACATTTGCAGCTGAAGCCATGTGCACAAAGCCAGAGCTTAGCCAAAAGCAAAGGCTTGAAGATTGCTGATCAAAGAATGTACGCTGATCAGCCTGACATGTTTTGTTCTAGCCATGATCTTGGATCTAAGATCTTAAAGGCTGACTTAAAGAAAAACCACAACCATAAACGGATGTGGCATATTCTGTAATGCATGTGGCCAGCTTTATCTTCTTTGTAAAATGACATTCATACTTGGCCAAGACACCGAATGTGTGACACACAAATAAGTACACAAGCATTCCAGAAACTGGTCAACCTGCATTTACATTCAGCTTTATCTCAACATAACAAAGGCTGGAAAAGAATGCCAAACATCACAAGTGATAATCTATATATTAATACCTTTGTTTCTATTTACCTATCTATCATACTGGATGGAATATAAGATCTATAGTTATATAAGAACCCTTTTCATCTTAGCATTATGTATGAGTGCCCTAAAGGTTATTTTAGAGTTAACTATCAGGCAGCACCAAAAGGCCTAAGCAGAAAAAGTCTCATTTTTTTAAGTATCCTCAATGAATCAATATTATACCGTAAATGTTTTAATAGGATTAAATTATGATGTTCTTTCATTTATAACAGTACGTCATAGCACTGGTAATATATACCTTATTAGATTTCTCTAAATTTTTTGAGAAACAAATGTCTGATCAAGATTCTATCTATCTGTAGGAAATGAATGAATGTTAGTGTGGGAAGGTGCTAATAACCCTTTTTTGCTCAAGGGCTCAGATCACTTTCGTTTTGGCCTTGACTTAATAACACAGAAAATGAAATTTACAAGCCAAATGAAACAGTTTAGGTTCACTTCATACTAATTCCTTTGGAAAAATCATGAAACCATTTCTTCTCTCTCCCAGATTTAGGTAAAATAGGAAATAAGAGGCTTAGTAATATTAGTTGGCAAACAATCTACAAGGACAACTATGAATTCAAAAGTAAGTGGATGTGGTACTAGCAACTCTAATCCATAAAAAAAAACCTTCTTCATATTGAATCACAGCAGTATCACTAATACTGGTCTGTTTTTTGGTTGGTTTTTATGTTATGTCAAATCTCGAATTATTTTAAGCCAAATTTGGTTTAACAATGATGATCTCCAGTTATATATGATATAGAAATGTACCTTCACAATCATTTTAAACAGGTGAACATATCATTATCTCAAATAGGTCTATTTGACCCTTAGACCCTAACAGCTACTACCAATCTGCATCAGAGTAAATCTGGAACTAATAGCAACAAAGGGATATCATGTAGGTGTAGTTCAATAGCTACCTGGAGTTAATAAGAGTAAATAACAATTTCTGCAGGAATTTAAAAAAATGTTCAATGTTATAGGAACTTTATTCATGTTTCTTAGTCCTTTTTGTTCTTGCATGAATAAAAATGTTTCTTCATAATATTCCAAGTAATAAAGCTGATGATTTACTAAAGTTTTTACTTAGATGCGGCACAAGGCCAGATGAATGGGGCACCCAATGAGAATCGAACTCATTCATGAAGCAATAAAATGCAAAGAAATTTACAACCTCAGTGCAACATGTTAAAATTGCAAATAGCTCTCATAAAAAATTTTCCATTTGCCAAAGTAATATGAAAGATAATCTATTATGAGTATCCAGTTGTTGTACTCTGCTTTAAAGTGGCACAAATGGTTAAAACAATTGCAATAAAATGATTTGACCAAGAGGATAAATAACTACCAATCCCTTATGCAGCTTAATAATAGTAGTGTAGGATCTGCATTCACATTTACTCAGATCATTATCCAGAGAGGTAATAATTAAATGTTAATTATAAAGTACTTCTCTTTATCTATTTTTTAGTAATTATAATAGAAATTCTATAAATAGGATATTATTAGGCATCATATTTGGGTGACATCAAATGATTTTTAAGTAATAAGCAAATAATAATGATAATAGAGGGAAATTGACAGCAAATAGAAAAAGCTTACCAAAGGTGAAAATCCAGAAAGGAATCTTCCAGGGAAATGAGCTTTCACCATTACTATTTGTAATAGTGATGATGTCACTGAATCATATACTTAGGAAATGCACATGTATAAACTTCATAAATCACAAGAAAAAATTTATCACCAAATATACAAGGCGACATCAAATTGTTTGCCAAAAATGAAAAAGAATTGGATACAGGCAGTGAGGATATACAGTGATGATACAGGAATGGAATTTGGCATAGAAAAATGTGCCATGCTAATAAAGAAAAGCAGAAAACAGAAAATATTGGAAGGAATAGAACTATAAATCAAGAAAAAATAGAATGCTTAGAGAAAAAGAAATTTATAAATACTTGGGAATATTGGAAGTTGAAACCATCAAACAAGCAGAGATAAAAGAAAAAAATATTTAAAAAAATACTTCAGGAGAATGAGAAAACTACTCAAAACCAAACTATATAGCAGGAATCTCATCAAAAGAATAAACACCTGGGCTGTTCACCTCATAAGATACTCAGGACCATTCTTGAAGTGGATAAAGGAAGAACTTTAACAAAGGGATCAGACAACAATAAATCAACTATTGATGATGCATAAAGCCTTACTTCCTAGAGATAATATAGACAGACTATAAATGTTAAGAATAGAAGGAGGAAAAGGACTCACCAGTATTAAAGATAGTGTAAATATATCAATATGACAATTCAAAGACTACCTAAAAAAGAGCAAAGAAAGACTAATTACAGCGAAAACAAACAACAAAAGGATCAACAAAACAATAATAACCACAAAACGAAAATGGGAAGAAAAACAATTGTATGGACATTTCAAACAACAAATAAGGAAAATCTCACATAAGAGGACTTGAACATGGCTAAAAAGGGGAAACTAAGAGAGAAACTGAATCTTTTCTAATAACAGCACAATACAATGCCATTAGGACCAACTCTATCAAAGCAAAAATAGACAAGACACAAAAAAATAGTAAATGTAGGTTATGTAGTGACAGAGATGAAGTGATCAATTGTATAATAGGCAAATGCAGTAAATTAGTGCAAAAAAAGTATAAGACAAGACACGACTGGGTGGGGAAGATAATCCATTGAGAATTTTGCAAAAAAACCCTAAATTTCACCATATGAATAAGTGGTACATGCACAATCTCCTGGAGAATGAAATGCACAAACTTCTCAGGGATTTTGAGATACAAATGGATTACCTAATCTCAGCCAGACGACCAGACCTAGGGATAGTTAACAAAAAAAAAAAAGAACCTGTCAAATAGAGGACTTTGCTGTCCTGATAGACCACAAAGTGAGAACAAAAGAAAATGAAAAGAGAGATAAATATCTGGACCATGCTAGAGAACTAAAAAAAAAACTATGAAACATGAAGGTGACAGTGATACAATCTGTGGTTGGTGCACTTGGGACAATCACCAAAGGATTGGTAAAAGGAGTGGAAAACTTGAAAATAAGAAGACAAGCAGAGACCATCCAGACTAAAGCATTATTAAGATCGGCCAGAATCCTGAGAAAAGTCCTGGAAACTTGAGGAGACTTGCAGTCACTCAAATTCCAGTGATATACCACCAGCCAACACTGATGTAAAAAGCTCTCAAAGGAGATGATAATGATAATAAAAAAAAGTGCTTCATCTGTATTTAAGTTTTATATACAGGTACTGAACCATTCATCAGGTTTCCAGAAATCAGATTAGGTTAGCTTATTTGGTTTAATGGCATATCAACCCTTGATGGTTATTTAATACCAAATCTTGTTTATACATATATGATTTTTAAGTGAATAGTTCATAGGTGACATTCTAGGGATAGTTAACACAGTTAAATAGTTTCAAGTATTGCTATTTGTTGTTTGCATTCTGTTAAATAGTTTCAAATATTGCTACCAAACACTAATAGTTCTATTTGCACAAAATTAAAAAGTTTCAAGAACAGCTATCTAATACTAATAATTCAGTTTAACATTAATCATTTTGTGCACACAGTTAAATGGTTTTAAGTAGTGCTATTTAATACTAATAATTCTATTTAATATTAATCATTTGTTTCCACACAACTAAATAATTTCAAGTCTAGAGCCTCCAAAAACTATCGAAAAAACCCAACAAACACAAATGCCTTAAAACTAAAAACGGCACAATATCAATTAGCAGGCATATATATAAAGGAACAGACAGAATACATTCAAAATCAGATAGATAAGATTAGAGACTCGGTGGAAGATAGACAATCTAGAATAGCCTGGCAAACAATAAACGAAGTGAGCAGAAGAAAGAACACAGCCAAAGCAAAACTTAAAGCAGCAAACCAACAAGAAAGAATAAAACTGTGGAAACAGCACTTCAAAAACTTACTTGGAAACCCACCAAAAATAACGCATAAACCAATCACCAGAATAATTAGCAAACAATTAGACATTAAACTAGGACCGTTCACACAAGAAGAACTCGACTCGGTTCTCAGAAAAATTAAAAATAGGAAAGCTGCAGGGCTGGACGAAATTCCCCCGGAAGTATGGAAGACCAGATAATTCGATTGACAAAATCAAAGAGAATGGCTTCGAACTGACGAAGAAAAGAAGCAGAAGATACCCCGCAACAACAATTACCGATGCCGACTACGCCGATGACATAGCGATACTGGCAAATACACCTGACCAAGCCGAAACACTTCTGCATAGTTTGAAACGAGCAGCAGCAAGCATAGGCCTCTATGTTAATGCACACAAAACAGAATATATGTGCTATAACCAAACGGGGGACATCTCCACTCTAGAAGGAACCCCACTTAAACTAGTAGACAAATTCAGGTACCTAGGAAGCAGCGTCGAATCAACCGAAAAGGACATCGAAACGAGGTTAACGAAAGCATGGACAGCTATCAATAGGCTATCGATTATATGGAAATCAGACCTAACCGATAAAATGAAACGCAGTTTCTTCCAGGCAGCGGTCACATCGATACTGCTATATGGATGCACTACACGGACGCTAACAAAACGACCGGAGAAGAAGCTAGATGGCAATTACACAAGAATGCTGCGTGCAATCCTGAACAAGTCCTGGCAGCAACCCCCCACAAGACACCAACTGTACGGCCACCTACCCCCTATCATGAAAACTATCCAAGTTAGATGAACCAGACATGCAGGACATTGCTGGAGAAGCAGAGATGAACTCATAAGAGATGTACTCTTATGGATCCCCACACATGGCCGCGCAAAAGCAGGACGACCAGCTCGAATGTACATTCAGCAGCTATGTGAGGATACAGGATGTTGTCCTGAAGACCTACCTAGGGCGATGAATGATAGGGAGGAGTGGCGAAAGAGGGTCAGGGATATCCGTGCTACCAGCGCGATATGATGATGATGATGAAATCATTAAACAGATCAATTTAATCCATAAATGAGACCCAAACAGATACTACTATGCCAGGTCAGAGTGGACCTGGGAGTAATGACATTCTCCAAAGCTCCAGGACTGAAGCTTCACCATCAGATGCAGTTTAGTGTCATATCAAGGACACTTGTTGCGGGCAGTGGTTTTACCCCTCTGCATGATGTATTGGACATATTTTACAGCCCCAGATGACGGGACTATAGACTATTCTTTAAACTAGCTAGTTTTTAATTTAGTGGACTATCAAATATCTCTGCAAGTAGAGCTGTTACTTTTTTTCATTTAATTTTCATACTATACATGATACTCTATAGATATTTTAAGAATGCTAAATGTAATAATTTGCACCTTTATCTATTAAATAAATTTGTTCTTTACTTCTTTTTGTTTAATTTTCATGCTATACATTCCATGTGAAAAATTTTATCAATGAATTAATAAAGATCAAATAGAGCTTGCTTTAGAAGTGCATTAATTTGCATCAGTTAAATAGGGTTTTTCTTTACTTTTCCTTATTTATTTTTATTTTATTCTATATTCAGAAATCCAGACTACCTCCGATCCCAAGCTTGTTAGATAAATCATTCAGTATCTATAATAGCAATAATAATAAAGAAAATAGTTAATCTAAATTTAAGCAACTGATAAATAATAACAAAACTGTCAGATGAGATGAAAAAGACACACCAGAATAAAAGAACACCTGTATTTAAATGGGTGACCACTTAGTAACAGCAGGTACTGTAAGCAAGATGATGGCCCAGACTGAGCAAAGCTTAGTAGATAATAAGAATAAAATAGCACTTGCATTACAATCCTTATTGATAAATTCCAGAAGAAAAACAGTTAGCTCTAGTAAATTTAAATCATAACTAAAAGTCAGCATATTCTTTAATAGATTTTTATATTAGCTATGGCAAAAAATAATGCCTGAAACAATGATAAAAGTTTATTATATACTGAGATAGAAACCAACACCTCTCTAAATGAAAGCTTTATTAGAAGCTAACAATAATGATAACAAAATAAACATGAATAGAATAGGGAATTCACATTCGCATGGCCAAATAGATAGAGAAGCAAAATGCATTATTCCTGCGGCCAGTAGATGTGTGAAAACAGGTTCACTGACTAAATGGGTTCTGAGGAATTGCCAGCTGAGCTTAATGAGATTCACAGAAATAAAGACAAAATATTACTAAACAGCCAAACCCTGCACATTGTCTAATCCAAAAGAAATAATTCTTCTAGTGCTTATATATATATATATATATATATATATATATATATATATATATATATATATATATATATGTGAGTGTGTGTGTGTGTGCGTGTGCGTGTGCGTGTGTGTGTGCGTGTGTATGTGCATGTGTGTGCACGTGCAAATATCTGTTAAGTCTACTCATATATATATATACATAATTCTTATGTCCACATTGCTCAGCTGTGTCAGACTTCTTTTTCTTGCTATTCTGTTTGCTGCAAATGCTCACATCTTTCAAAACACTCTGCCTTGGGCCACCATGAAAAGCAACATCATTCATTTGACCAAAAAAATGTGATAAACATTGCTAATAATAATAATAAAATTTCAGTGAAAAACTCATAAGAACAAACAGATAAAAAGAAATTATGATCTCAAGCAAACAAAAATGGGAAGAAACACAACTATACAGATACGTCAGAAGACAAACTATGAAAATTTCACATGAAATTATCTGGACATGGCTATGCAAAGAAAACCTAAAGAGAGAAATTGAACAACTATTGATATCAGCCCAGAATAATATCATAAAAACTAATTATTCAAAGGTTAAAACAGATAAAACACAAAAGAATAGTAAGTTGCAGGCTGCATGGGGAGAGAGATGAAATGTTAAACTACATAAGTGAATAGAGTAAAATAGTGCCATAGCAGTACAAAAACAAACATGGTATGTGGGGAAGGTGTTCCACTGGGAATTGTGCAAGTGATTAGAATATGACCATGCTGATAAATTGTATATGCACATACCAAAATCAGTCCAAGAAAATGAGACACATAAAATTTGGGGGGGATTTTGAGATACAAATAGATCATCCAATCCTGACCAGAAGACAAAACCTAATTCTAAGAAAAAGAAAATAACTTGTCAAAAAGTGGATTTTTCCATTTCAGTAAATCCCAAATTGAAAGTAAAGGAAAGTGAGATACTGGAGTAATACATAGTTGGAGCCCTTGAAACAATTCTTAAAAACTGAAAAAGGGACTGGATGAACTGGAGATCAGAATTAAAACCAAATGAGCCACAGCACTGCTGAGACGAGGTAGAATATGTATAAGAGTGCAGTAGAGCTTAGGAGACTCACTGTCACTCAGACATCATTGTAAATCATCAATTACTAGAAGAAGAAGAAGAAGAAGATGATGATGATGATGATGATGATGATGATGATGATGATGATTTCTTATCAATATAATTGTCAATGAACAGGAATATATTGATTAAGAAGATGATACGAATAATGAAGATAAAAGGAATTATATTCATTCTGGCCTTACTCTATCAGCTCTAAAAATTCCTTTCTGACTGATTTCCAGTGTAGAACATAAAGACCAAGTGAAGAAACATTGCAAAATAAATTTAAGGTAAAAAAAGTGATTAAATTATCAAATTCCACTTTAAAGCTCTAATTATATAAGGTGATTTTTATTCTTGCATGGCTCTTGTGAATGACTTTGACCTTTTTTGCACCAAGACTCATGTTCATCAAAAGTGGATTTTTTTCTGTGAGATGAGGCACAAAGTTGTACTTTCTATATCTTTTTGATGTGCTTCTGATAATTGTGCTTCGCAGTTAAAAAATTAGTTGTTTGAAGTTTAACTCCATCTTGACCTTACAATATTATCCTCATCTCATCATACAATTCAAATTGACATCACTGATTTAACAATTCCTTATCAGGATCTTGTGCACTAGCTTCATATGTAAATTTCACAGAAATTCTATTCTCATTCAGTGTAATGACATGTCATTTTGTCAGTTAATTCATTTTGTTGCTTGAAAGATGGGAATACAACAAAGAAGTATATGAAGAAGCTGTATCTTGATTTGGCATTCCCATGATGTAAAGGAAAGCAAACAAGAGTCTGGTGGCATTGTAGGATGCTGATGGCATGCTCTGGGTTAGTGGTAATGATGCTTTGGTGCTGAAAACATGTCATCATCTGAGGAAGGCTTTGTTAGATATACAGTTATGTGGGGAGGGGCTTTTTTGCAGCAACAGTTGTATGCATATAAAATATCAATATATAAGTTTTCTAGCAGAACAGAAATGAATATTGAATAATTATCTTTTTAAATTAATATTCTACAAAAATTTTAGTATCTGCTTCATTTCTCCATATATTTTCTTAGTGCTGCCTTACACTATAGATGCAGTTAATAGAGTAGATCAAAGTTATATCAGAGTATTTTAATAAATCTTATCCCTTGGATTACATAAAAATAATCAGGATGATGAGGATGATGATAAATATTGGTACTAAACTGAAGGCCTAGAAATCTCCTGATGCATGCTAGTAATATAAAACTACAACTGTAAATAATCACATTACATATATCTACACTACAAACTTATAAATCTGAATAAGCTTTAAAGTTTATTCAGAATATAATTAAATACAAATTAAACAAAACACCTGTATGAAAATTAATGTTTGGGTTCATATCTTTTAAACTGTAAATCAAAACAGGAAAATCTTGACTTACTTTCAAGTTACCATTAAAGCATCTGTTCCAATCAGATCATTAAAGTTAAGCAGCAATGAGCCAGCTCAGAAATTAGATGGGTGATCACTTTTGAAGAGTGGGTGCAGTAAGCAATCTGAATTCTGTGTGTAAATTTGAAGAAATAAAATTCATTCATCATTGGTTTCCTCCTATTGTAAATCAATTAGTTAGTATAATACAAATCATCTATAGAAAACACCCATTTTCTTCAAAAATGTACATTTTTATTGTTGACTTGAAATCTGCACTAACTTGACTTGATTTATGGATATACTTGAATTTATCTGAGATGATAAACTTTAAATAAGTTTAATGCATCATTATCTTTATAAAAAAAAAAGAAAAAGAAAAAATGTATACCATTATTCAAGTAATTACAAATAAAAAAACAAAACTTTACTATAATATGCCAAATGAAATTAACTATTAGTTGGAAAAATAATCAAATGGTCACTATCGTACATTGTCTTAACTGTGGTAGGAGAAAGGTTCAACAATGAAATTGAGAAACAGTGTGAGTCCTGTAGTTGTGGCTGCAGACACTTTAATGCCAGATGAAAAATTCATAATTTCATCCACTGTTTCAAACAACAGGGTGTTCTAGGCAGGAAGTTCAAATCTAGTCAGAGTTTCACTTTATTTTATACATGTTTCCTTTTAGGGGGAACAAAAGTTGTTGATAGAAAAATAAAGATACATACAGAAGACGTCACATTGCTCATTATATATGAATTTTCATAGTTATGATTTGTCTTAATTAAACACTAAGAAGAACTGTATCTATATCAAGTGATTCATTCCAAAAGGTTGAAACATCATTCAAGATCAATTTCTTTTTTCCATATCAAAGAGAAAATGGAGGTAACCATGATTTTTTTGGTCAAAAGATCAGAGCAACAAACAACAGATACGATGTATTAAAGAATACAAGCAAAGCAATAAAAATTGCCTTCATTTAAGAACAGCATAACATTAATGGTAAACTCCTTTAAGAACATTCTCCCATCACATCTCACTGAAGGCAAAAACATACATGAAAACCAAGTTTAAAGCAAGTTGGACCTAAGATAATCCTTAAAAGGAGCTAAAATGTATAATTTAGTTCATAGGGAACCATGGTTTTGATTCTTAAAATTAGTTTTATTAATAACTCTTAAAATGATCCAAAATGTATAAATCAATATTTTGGGAAACATTGGTAGGATCCACAAAATCAGTTTTATAACAATCCATGAAATGATCCAAAATGTTTAAATGATATCAAAGCCCATATATACAATATAACAGGAGGCAAAATGTATTAATCAGTTTAACCAATTACCAAATTTTTAGACCCATTGTATTGAGGAAGACAGCAAATAAATAAAATAACTGACTAAATCAAATTAAACAAGTAAACAACAAGGGTATGATTTCAGTCCACATAATTATATTAACTGTTCTTAAAATTATCCAAATTGTATAATCTAGGATACAGCGACCTATGGTTTGGATTCACATAAATAATTTTATTAATAATCCATAAAATGGTTCAAAATGTATAATTTAGTATATAGACCCATGACTTGGATCCACTGAATCAGTTTTATTAACAATCTTTAATATGGTCCAAAATGTATAATTTAGTATATAGGGACACATGACTAATATTCACAAACTTAATCATTAAAATCCTTAAAATGATCCAACTTGAGGTTGGTTGGATTTTATGGCATATCAACCTTTGTGGGTTATTTAATGCCAAATCTGTTTTTATACAAATAATCAGTTCTATTTCAAACAATTCATTTTAATTGTCCAAAACATTGATATTTCAAACAATTCAGTTGAGTAAAAGTATAGATTTTGTTTACATACAGTTAAATGTCAAAACAGTTCTATTCAGTTTAGCATAAGTACAGTTTCAATGTCAAAAACAGTTCAATTTCAAACAATTCAGTTTAGCATAAGTATGTAGTTTAAATATAAGTACACAGTTTAATTTTCAAAGATATTTCTATTTCAAGCTATTCAGTTTAGTCAAACAGTTCTAATTCAAACAATTCAGTTTAGCATAAGTCTGCAGTTTAGTTCTATTTAACCCATAGATAGGACCTTATCAGGTGCTACCACTTCAGGCCAGAGTGGACCAGGGAGCAATGGCAATGAAGCATCACTAGAACCTCACCATTAGATTATTTAGTGTCATATCAGGACACTCGTGGGGGCCTCCTCTGCAGAGGTGCAGTCAGTGTATTCTACAACCCCAGCTGACTGGGCAATATACAGAGTTAAATGTCAAAACATTTTTATTTCAGATGATTCAGTTTAGTATAAGTACACAGTTTCAATGTCAAAACAGTTCTATTTTAAACAATTCCGTTTAGCATAAATACACAGTTTAATTTCAAAATTAGACAACTCAAGAAACCACAGTTTAGTTCTATTTGACAAATAGATAGGACCCTTATCAGGTGCTACCACTCCGGGCCAGAGTGGACCTGGGAGCAATGGCAATGAAGGGGTACTCTGCATTCCCCAAAGCTCCAGCATTACTGGAACCTTATCATCAGATTGTTTCGTGTCATATCAAGGACACTCATTTCTTACCCCTCTGCAGAGAAGTAGTCAGTGTATTCTACAACCCCAGCCAACTGGGCAAGTGTACACTTGAGTATTATAGAAACTCAAAACTTGGATCTATAGAAATATTATTATTAACAATTCTTAAAATGATTTAAACTGTCCAATTTAGCATGCAGAGATTATAGGTCAAGGAATTAACAAAAACAAAGCATTGAATCAATCACATTTATATGCATACTCACAAAGTTATAAACATTTAGCAGCTTATTTGTTTAATGTTTGTTTTTGTTGTCCAGAGGTTACTTCCCTTTAATTTCCTCTGATTGTCATGAAGGAGCCATCAAACCTTGATTAAAGTTGCTTTGTTTCCCAGATTTGCCCTATACAGAAATGTTATCCAAACGTAAAAAGCTGCTTAACCTTTTGTATTTCACACTGGCCAAAACAATACAGGAAGCTTAGAACTATTCCAAGCCAGATTTTTTTTCAGAATAAAATGACATTATACTCACATCAATAACAACACATATTTTTACCTTTTAAAGGATATCAGCACAGTCCATATGCAACATAACAGCAGGCAAAATGTATTAATCAGTCTGACCATTTATCTAATTTCACTGGGGTTAACTTGGCTCACCATCAGCAGAAACAATTAAAATTCAAGCAAACTGCAAAATATGATATCTGAAGGTTTCATTGTCTAAGGATATAAAAGTACTTATCAATTAACTTTATTATCAGTTTTGAAGACATTGATTCAAATTTCATTCATGCCTTCATAAAGTTCATTTCATTAAAGAAATTTGATTACTTTGCAACATGATTATTAATTTACATTATGAATTTTACATATACCATAATTACTTGTGAATAATACATACCTCTAACTTTTGACTATAAAACTTTGGTAAAAATATCTTTTGTGTATAATACACATTGAAATTTTAGAATTTGTAACAGCTAAATTTCACATTTTTTCAAATATTTGTATTTTTGTTTAAAGTTTGTATTAACTAAAAATAAGAATTTATAGTTGTTTACATTATACTTTGAAGCACAAAATTTACTCAATATTTAGAGCAAATGCCCAGACATGTTCACTCAAAAATGCAACAACCTTGTAGCAAAAGTAAGTTCCCAATTGGAGAAACAATATTATAAACATAAATCCCAAAGGCTATTCCTCTATAGTAGTGTAAGACAGATGTGTTTGTTATTCATTAGTTTGGGACATAGATATAACAGATTTTCAATCATGCTGTCCTAATTATGGCAATGCACATGGCCAAGTAAGTTAATATATAGTTCTTTTGTTTACTGTCCCCATCTAACTTTTAAGCTTAAAAATCTGTAGAAAAAATGCATATTATACATGAATAATTACAGTACATAGATAAATTAACTACAGTATGTCCATGTAAGTTTTTCATCAAATTTCTTCCATGATGTTCTATAAAGGATGCCATCTTAAGGACAGTAAGGTAGAATATATACTAAATTTCATGCAACAATATTAGTCACATGGCAACACAGTAATCAGGGGCAACAGAATTTAGAAGTTTAAATGATAGCACCATCTGCTTGCCTCATTTGTGCATCCATTCATTTGTGCTAAATCAGCTATATCATTTTGGCAAAATGATTGTCTTTTCTTGGATGACATTTATTATGCAGATAATTTTCTTCTTTGGGGTTTTTTGGAAAGTATTCAGTTTTAAAATAATCCTCATTTACTAGAAGAACTGAAAGATAACATTAAAAAAGATAATTTAAACATAACTAAAATATTAAGAAAAGTGTCTGCAAATTTAATGAAACAGGTATGAACCAGTATTAAAATTAAAGGAAATTACTTAACTGGCTTATTGGCCTTGTTAGTAGTGTGCTCGCCAATGGTCTGGGAAACCAGGGTTCGATGTCAGGTCATACCAAAGACTTTAAAAATGGTACTTGATACCTCTTTGCTTAACACTCAGCATTATAAGGTACATATCAAGGGTAAAGTGGAGCAATATAGGGAAAGAAGTAGCACCCTACCCTACCCCTCGGTGTAGTAACTATTGAAAAGGGAGCCTTTGAGTCGCCCTCGACTATGGTTGCCAACTTTACTTTACTTTACTTATCTATAGTAAAGTTAGAATATATGTGTAACTTTTAGAACTTAGCTATATTAAATTGGGTGGTAAGATGGTCATAATTAAATATAAAGAATGTAGAATCATTTTTATTACAGCTTAGGATGATTATCTGTATTTAGGGATGTTTTATTTTTATCATTTATTTATCATGAGATACTGCCTCGTGGCATACAGAAAATAGCTTGAGGTTCATTCAGAGATCTCAAATACCCTTAAAAACTCCTAAAAATTAATAAACATTTTAAATAAATATCTAATTTTATTATCTTTTTATACTTGAAGAGGTAATTTTAATGTGAATTTTAAAAATCTATTGGGTTTTTAAGCCTTTTTTTAGGCCAAGGAACTGTTGAGATAAAATGAATTCCTTCTTAACAGCTCAACACCTAATCAGAGAGGGTCTTAATGCATATGGAGAAGAAAACCATCTGCTTATCATAATGAATACCAAGAAAGTTGTTAAGCACTGTGATTGATACCCTTTTACAGTAAAGGGGTTAGTAAGACAGAGAGTAATAAACAGATCCCACATAAAAAAAAACTCTCTAAATCAGTTCTTCTAGTATAGTTTAAAATATTTTGGGGATGACCCAAACAATTCCTGAAAGTTTGGTTGAAATCAAGTAAAAAGAGTGGAGTCTTTGCAATTAAGACTGACAGACATTGAGTGAATTATAAGATTTTTAGCTTTAAAAATAGTTTAAGTACAGTTGTTAAAAAAAGGAGACACATGTAGCATACCAGTTGTATTGGTTGGAATTGATGTAGCATTTACAGACAGAAAAGGGACATATCTGCTTCTGATTTCAATAACCTATTAAGTCATCAGGTTGCCAAGCCAAATAATTTATAGCATCTCTTAAGCTAATAGGGATTCCTTAGTAGTTCCTATCTTCTCTACAAATAATGTGCAACAAGTTGTACTGGGTTACTTAACATGAACAATATGTTATGATATCTGACCTGATAAGCAGTCAGTTGGGGCTGTGTAATATACTGACTGTATTTCTGCAGAGAGGTAAAACTTTCCCTAACCAATTAGTGTTCTTGATATAATACTAAACTATCAGATGGTGAGGCTCCAGTCCTGGAGCTTTGAAGAATGTGGAATTTCCCTCCATTGTCATTACTCTCAGGTTCACTCTGACCTTGATTGGTTGTACCTGTTAGGGTCCCGTCTATGGGTCAAATAGAACTATTTAATCATTTACTATACTTGAAACCATTTAACTATGTGCAAACAAAGGATTAATGTTAAATTGAATAATTAGTATGATATAGAAATGCTTGGAACTATTTAACTATGTGCAAACAAATTAATAATGTTGAAGAGAATTATAAGTGTTAGATAGAAACCATTTCACTGAGTGCAAACAATTAGCAATACCTGAAACCATTTCACTGTGTAAAAACAGATGAACTCTACCTTGTTTACAAATGTTATCTACAAACTATTTCCTGATAAATCATATGCATGATATAAATATATATTAACAGGATTTAGCATTAAGTTACCTGTAAGGGTTGATATGTCAGAAAACACAACCAACCAACCAACCAACCTACCTTGAAATTAAACTAGTCCAAATGACTCTTCTCAAAATTTTAGTTTTTATTCAATAAGCAATATTCAGCATGGAAAATTTACTTTTTCCTATTTTGATAGAACTTAAGATGTGATATAAATTGATGGTTAGATAGTGACTTATGGTGATCATTGGAGATCTCCATCACACACTCAGCTTATTCTCTCTCTATATATATATCCTATCCTATTTACCAACCCCTCTGCTCGGGCAGGATATGACACAAGGTCGATTTTCAAGCGGAGTTTAACAGGTTTTAATTCAGAGTTTTCCTTCTCCTAGACTAGTTGTCTGACCAAGGCTGAAGAACCTAGTCCGTCCTACTATTTACCCATAGTTGGAGGGAGAATAATTGGATTCATACCTTTCCCAATATATATATGTGTGTGTGTGTGCATGAGTAGGTGTTCGTAAAACCATCCCCTGGTATGCATTTATTTATCTAGATATGTATTTTCAGCACATAGATATCACAAATGTCGAAAAAATCATGTAGTGTCAATTTTCCTTGTGGAAAGAAATTTAGCTTTTAAAAGCATAAAAATGCTTTATACATATATATATATATATATATATATAAAATGCTTTATATATATATATATATATATATGTGTGTGTGTGTGTGTGTATGTGTGTGTATACATCAAAACAATCTAGCTATAATATATTGATTCGTTTGAGACCACTTTAAGCATGCACCTTTCACTACTTGGGTTTCTTGATGCTTTGGACCCTTCAGTGCTATCTGATTGTCCAACTGCTCAGTTTGCCTCTGACTTAATTATGCTAACTGAATGTTTTGACTGTTACATTTGTTGTGTAATTACCTGAGGTTGGGAAAAGGAAAGTGTCTCTCTAAGAATTTTCCTCAGTTAGCAAAACATTTACAGGTCTTGTAAAGTTTTTTGCTGCTTCTTAATGTGTCACCTTCTGATCATCTGGTGGGTAAGGACTCATAGGTGAACAGGTGTAGAAAAGAATTAAAGTGAAACAAAGTTGCTGGTGTGAAAGGAATAAGTTTGTTCTGGCTTTATTTAGTGATAAGAATTTTACACTAAAGGTATTGGCTACAATTTTATGAATGTATTTGTAACTGCAAAAAATAAAAAGTAAATAATGAGAGAGAGAGAGAGAGAGAGAGAGAGAGAGAAGAAACAATGAGTGAAAGTGTGCTTAACATAACAATGATCATCATAGGAAATGGAATCAACAATATTTCAAATTCTGGATAAGGTTGTTTGCATTTCACTTTACACTAATGCTCTTGGGAATGGCAGGAATCCATCTGTTCTCCTCCTAGCTATGGATAAATGATGAGGAAGAATGGGATTTTTATCTTTGGTTAGGTAAACAGTCAAGAAAAAAGAAAACTCTGAATTCAAAGAAGCTTTACTCCACTTAAAATTTTATTGTGTCATATCCTACCTATGGTGGAATGATTGGGTAAATACATACATGAGTTTAAGAAACTTTTTTGCATACCTGCTTTCTCAGGCTGTTTCTTGTGTCTAAATAGAAGCTGAAACAGAAGTTTATAACTATGTAGCTATTGGTGAAATGCCTGCTGTTGCTGTGTTTAGTTTTCATTTTAAATAGCAAAGTTCCCAATGAAGTTATAAGCATACAGACTCACATTAAAGTATGACAGAAGCTTCTGGAGTTTGGTGTTACTTAAACTTTTTTAAATTTTAGTTTGTACTGGCTTAATTCTAAAGTTATATAGTTTTATGAGAACATTTATTTGTGTTTACTTTACAGATTGTGATATTTTGGGATTTTGTAGGGTGGTCTAAAACAGTGGTTTTCATACTTTTTTAGCTCATGGTCCACCTTAAAATGGTTCATTTTTTTGTGGCATCCTAGACATTATTTGTTAAAAAATGTATTTCATTTTCATATTAGAAATGACACTACTTTTATGGTACTATAAATATCACTATACAGAGCAGCAACATACAAGATTTATTTCGACTAAAAACACAGTATTCTTTGTTTATGAATATTTTTTATGGCAAATAAGTTCTTATCAGTAATTTATTTTATAAATATAATAGTTAATGTTTGTTTATAATATTAGTTTTTATAGATAATAAGATGCTCATCTAGAACAATGCTGCACTCAGACAAGAAACTGCCACTGAGCATGAAATAGTGGTAAAAATTGCAACAGACGTATTGGGATTGCAACACCGCCAATCCTATAATTAATAAATCATAGCAATGCATTGATACATGGCAAAGACAAAGTGACTCAAAGTTTTGAGAGTAGCCACTCATAATTGTCACAAAAAGTCACAAAATTAAAAGATTTTGGAAAGTTATAAATAGTATATCGTAGCATGCCGATTACTCAGATTTCAAATCCCCATTGAAAAAATGCAACTTACTGAATTTTTTCCCCTACCAAAAATGATTAACCCTGGTATCAACAATAACATCACCCCTTTGTTGACAAGTGGAATTTTCCATTACCAATACAAAAACTATTTTCAAGAAAACTAATTCTGCAGACCATCTCGAAGATAACTTCTAAATGCGGAATAAAACATGTGGCATTTGTAAGCTTCTACCATTAGTATAATGAGATATTTCATTATTACTCATATCTAAAAGAGAGACTTCCTATCTTTAACAATACAGAATTTTTGTGACACTCATGCATAGTAAACCATCTAAAACACAGCCTTTCCCTTCTATATAAATACAGCAATCTCTGACCAAGCCAGTATTTGGCTGTAAGACGACTGTTGGGTAAGAGATATATACATACCTATCTCTAGTAATAGCACACCAACCAAGGCCTTATCAGCAGCAGTTGACAACACATAGCTTCTACCAGCCCAGTAGCAGATGTCTTAACTCCAGCTAGCAGACAACACAGGATCCAACCAATCACTGCAGCTCTCTTAAACAGTTCTTATAAGAACTAAATTACAAAAGTCATCACCAACGGAATACCAATGGAGCCCAAAACAGTTTCGGAGACATTTCTGGGTTTCAGCCAGTTGACAACACATAGCTTCTGGCCACCCCAACAGCAGATGTCTAACTCTTTTTCCAGCTGACCAGTTTCTTTTCACAGCTGACTAGTTTCTCTTGCAGCAAACCTGTTGACTAGTTCCTGCATTTCCAGCCAGGTTCCTCGTACACAGTGCAGGTCAGGTTTGTATTGACTTTAGTGGCAGTCAGTCAAGGCTGCCTGACATGAGTACCGGAGAAGCCTGGCATTCATGTCACATGACAAAGACCAACTGTCCTTCAGGCTCTCACCTGCTCTGGTAGGGCTTGGTTTATCGGCTGTCACCTAAAGCACCTCTTTTTAAGGAAATACCAATAGAGCCCAAAACCAGAGGTGTTTCTGAGTTTTAGCAGTCAATGACACATAGCTTCTGGCCAGCCCAACAGCAGATGTCTAACTTCAGCCAGCAGATGATGCAGGATCCAACCAATCACTGCAGCTCTCTTAAACAGTTCTTAATGGAACTAAATTACAAAAATCATCATCAACTCTTTTAAGAACTTTTTCTTTTTCAAACAGATAATTTTCTTTCACAACTGACCAGTTTCTCTTTCTGCAGACCTGTGGAAGACCAGTTCCTGTACCTCAGCATACTGGTACCTCCAGACAAGTAACAGCATCTACTTTGGAAGCAGATGACTTGCACATAGCAACTTATACTGCACCTTAATCCCCGAATAGACCAACTAGCATTTCCTTGTTATCGATTAGCAAAATAAAAGTTTGGCACTTCAAATTTACTCTCTTGTCTTAGTCATCCTTGGCTAGTTTGTTGTCAATCACTTTATCATCAAAGGTTTGTGGGATTTATGCATTTATTAACCTTGCAACAAGTATTATAAAAGAGGCCAAAGATTTGATGATTTCAAATTGCTATAATAACTAATAAAAAAATGAAAATAATTTTATAAGTAAAAATTTTAGAATATAATTCAATTACATAGATAGAAATTTATCAGAAGAGAATTTGAGGCAGCACCAGGGTGGTAGTTTTGCTGTTCAATTCATTGAACTTCTGCTCCAACTCTGCAATTTGTAATGGCCTGTCTGGGGCTATATGACCCTGTGTTGAGAACGACTGTTCTAAAGTACCTAGAATTATGAGTTACATGGTTACACATTTTTTGTTACTTCTCTGATGTCAATTTCATGTGAAAAAAAGAATAAAGAAAAAATATCTTTTTTTAAGAAAACAAATAGAACATAGTGACAGTGACCGTTTTTTTGTTGCTATCTTTTTTTTCCTTAAAAAAAATGGTTTCCTTGCATACTCATAGAATGAAGAGGGTTGGCAAATGGATCAGATGAAATATTGTATTAACAATATCAAGTATGCAAAATTATTTTAAACTTTGCTAAAATTTAAGTATACCAAAAACTTTTGCAATGCCCTTAGGTCAAGGTGATAATAGCTTTGAAATTGCTCAAGATGATGCCATATCTGAAAGTATCCAAATTACTTTGCTTACAGTGTTTTTTCAGTCTTCTAAATGATGAGTTTTCTTCTGCTGATCTGAACATTCCTGCCAGCCACATGCAGTGCTAATTTGTTATCTTGAACACTAATCTTCATTCTGAGGCATCATTTATGACACATTGAAAATTTATTGTTTAAAATGATTGTATTTCTTCTTCAGAGAGCCTAAATTTTTATTGGTAGCCAGTTTTATTCATATCACCAGGCTGAATGAGAAATCATCTTCAAAAGAAAAAACAAAAACAAAATTTTTCTTCTATATAGAGCTGAGTTTCTATAAGTCTTGACATTACTAAATGTTATGTTTATGAGAACATTCTAAAAAAAATTTTGTATACACTGCTATGCTTGAACTGTAAGTTTAGTGCATTTTGATAATATGGCATATCTTTCAACAATTCAGCAATTAACAGATGCTTGGAGTTTAGTTTTTAGCTTTTCAATGTGTTCTATGTAAAACTGTTTATTTTGCAATATTTGACAGGATTATTAATCTTTTACAGGTTGTAAAAACAAGTATAAAAAACAAACAGATGAATAAATTGAGGATAATCATCTGCACTACACTAGTGTTAAAATGCTTGAAATTTTCAGAGCAAAAAGATTATAAGTTTTCATTAATTTTAATCATGGTAATTAAAAACTATATTTGATATTAAAAACATTGTAAAAATCAATGGATGTATATGTAAATCTTTTTGGATAATTTCATATAGTAATATCCCCATACAGCTACTTCAATTTTTTTATAATATTGTGCAAAAATAATGTAGCTTTTAATAAATAATTTATGTAAACTCTTTTCAGTTACATTCAATTTGTGTAAAAAAATTCAAATGCTATAACTTAACTAGCATTAGCTGTGTAGGTGAGTATTGACTAATGGAATTTCTTTCAAATCATACAAGTAAACAAAGAAAAGAAAGAATGGTAGAAAAATAAAGGAAAGGAAAGAAGCAATAAAAGAAGAAAGCAAAAGGAGCATAAGTTGAAAGGAAAGGGAGATGGAAAAAGAAAAACTATAAAGTCACTCAGAGAAAGGAGAAGACTGAAGTAGAAAAAGTTCTAATGAGAGAGGGAAAGAAGTGAAAGGTTGTGTTCTGTTTTATTTTGTTTTATTTGGTTGTGCCTTATGGCCTATCAACCCTTGTAGGTTGTTTAATGCCAAATCCTGTTATATATATATATATATATATATATATATATATATATATATATATATATAGAGAGAGAGAGAGAGAGAGAGAGAGAGGCAACATTATCTTTTAAAAAGCCAGAACTCATTTGTTTGCACACAGTTCAACAGTTTTAAGTACTGCTATTTATTGTTTGCACTCAGTTAAATGGTTTCAGTTATTGTTATTCAACCTAAATAATTTTATTCAACATTATTCACTTGTTTGCATACAGTTAAATGATCCAAAGCATTGTTATCAAATACTAATAATCCAATTTAATATCAATCATTTACTTTAATACAGGTAAATGGTTTCAAGTATAGTAAATGACTGAATAGTTTTATTTGACCCATAAATGGGACCCTAACAGGAACTACCACTTTATGTCGGAGTGGACCTGGAAATAATGACGATGAAGGGATATTTCTGGTGCCTCACCATCAGATAGTTTAGTATCATATCCAGGACACTTTTGGTGGGGCTCTACCCCTTTACAGAGATGCAGTCTGTAAGATTCTACAACCCCAGCTGACTGGGATAGAGAGAGAGAGAGAGAGAGAGAGAGAGAGAGAGAGATAGAGAGAGATTAAGTAGTATTGTCCAACTAGTAATTCTTTTCTTTTTTCTTTATATAGTAACAATTAATGTCTCTTGTTAACCATGGGAACAGAATTTCTTATGACTCTCATGCAATCAAGTTGTCTGACTAATATATACATACACCCCTGGACAAAAATGTAAGACCATTCTCAAAAATGAAGATAAAGATATTGTTTACAATTTTTAAATTACAAAAATCATATATATGAAATATAAGGCATAAAGACAATTAAATTTAAAAGAAGAAGAAATTTCAATTCATTTTTTATATATATATTAGCATTTATGCTTAATTTTAAAAGCTCTACCTTTAGTTTTGATAACCTCAAAAGTTTGGCTAGGCATACTATCAACTAGTTTCTCAAGTTGAACCGAAGGTATTTTTTTTCATGCATCTAAGATTGTGTTTCTGAGTCAGAAATTGCTGAGTACTGTCGACCTCCTTCATAAACTTTTGCAATAATCAATCCCCACACATTTTCTATAGGACTGAGGTCTAGAGAGCATGATGAGCAGTCAAGAGGTCTTATTTTTTGTTCAAGCAAGTACTTCTTTGTTATTGATGCATTGTGGATAGCAGCATTATCTTGCTGAAAAATCCATTCTTCTCCACATAGACGACACCCTTCTTGTGCAAGAGATAAATCATTTAGTATCTTCCTGTAATCAGCTGCTTTTTGTTGACCACTGACAAACTGTGGTTTTCCTGAAGATGAGAAGAGCCCCCAGATCATAAGAGATCCTCCTCCACTGTGCCTTGTTGAGTAATTCTCTTCTTGAAAATTTTTTGCATGCCATTACTTCTGAAAGCCATCTGGATCATCTAAATTGAATTTCTTTTTGTCCGAGAAAACAACTTTTTGCCATTCTCATGGTTTGATATTGATGAGCATATTCCAGTTGTTTCTCTTTGTGTTTTTTATAGTTAACCATAGTTAATTCTTTTCTTATGCTTAATTTTTTTTTGTTGTTTAAATGCCTTCTAATTGTTCTAGTACTGCAAGGAGCATCCACTAGAGATTTCAATATTTTTGATGTGGACAAAGTTTTCTTTTTTACTGCGCGAACAATTCTTCTCTTGAATTGTGGTGATTTTCCTGGCCTGCCAGTCAGTTTTCTAGTTCCATACTTATTTGGACTTTTCAAGTAATTGCAGATAATGGTTTTACTTCATCCTAAGGCCTTTGAAATTTTTCTCTGAGATTTTCTGACTCTTTTCAGAGCTGTAATCTCACCTTTCTCAAATTCAGATGATTTAGTTCTTTTAGCCACTTATGTTTTTAGTATTTTTAGTATTATAGTTTTAATTGCTTTTATATTATGTAGACTATATATAATAGATTTTTCAATTAAATTAAGTCCTTTTTTTTTTTAGCTTTTATTTATGTCAAAAATAAATTTTGAAATTTAGCATAAAAATATACATATAAAAAATGGATCGAAATTTCTTATTCTAAATTTAAATGTCTCTTAATCTTATCTTTCACATATCTGATTTTCATGATTTAAAAATTGTAAACAATGTCATTTTCTTTATTTTTGAGGGTGTTCTTATATTTTTGTCCAGGGGTGTACATGTACAAATTTTCTGGTTAAGGACAACATATAAGTGCTAAATAAAAGACATTTATTTACAATGGAAATGTTTTTGCAGACTGAGCCCAGCTTCATATTGAGCAGTAACATGAATATAGTTGTTACAAATAGGGTCAGCCTTGCACTGCTGTTTGGTGTTTCTGTGCCAAGAATCACCATGATAATGCCTTGATCTTAACTTTGCTCTCTATGCTTTTCTGTCAAATGTCAGATCTTTCCAACTCATATGACAAACATCCAAGTGTTTTATATTGTCCTTGGCTTTGGCCTTGTAGTGCAGGAAAGAACATCCAGTACAATGTAGAGCATTCAAAATTTGACCATTGCTTGAAGATATGAACAGCCACTATTCAAACAATATGACTGTTCCATCTTACCTGTGCCTTTATAAGAAACAATTCTATACCAAAGACATAACACCTGGAAAGAATGACTGAATTATTACCAAGTTTTTTTTGCATAATTGTCTTAGTGTATATGGAAGCTGTCTATCTGAACAATGTGCTTTATGTATAGAGGCTAAGACTTGTAAGAGTGTAATAATTATCACAGCCCTGCAGATGGTAATCTTAGTTTACAATGAGATATTATGATTGCTTCATTATCTGTTGAATTTGTCTTACCTATATAAGTTATTTTGCAGATTTTTGCATCAAGATAACTCAAAAATTGAACAGTTTTTAAAGCCTCTCAGCATATGTAGTTAGATTTGGAAAAAGGAGTTTAGTTTTTTATGCTGATGTTGAGACTAAGGTTCTAGACACAGAAGCAAAGTTTGGTTTGAATATTTGTGAAAGAATGAGATGCAAGAGGATAGTCATCAAGAAAAATATTTTGAATCAATTGCTGTTTGACAAAAGATTTACATCAAAATTATTTCTGATTGTTTACTCCACTTGATTTTCTGAATTTGATACTGATTCTTAAGTAGTGCATTCAACATGAAAAAAAATATATAGCAAAGAAAAAAAAAACTGGAGAACACAACCCTACTTTGTGCAATTACTAACCTCAAACTATTCAAATAATTATTTCCTCTTTAGTCAAAAACATGCCTTCATACTTTCATAAAGATATATTATTACATTTAACATCTCTTCAAGATCTCCAGATTTAACAAGTATTCTCCATAAAGCCTCCCTCAAAACTGTATCCAAAGCTTTGGCCAAACCAACAAGAACTACAAAGTTTTTTCACATTTTCAGGCTTTCTCCTGTAGTTGATGAAGGCTGATAATCATCTCCACAATATCAAAACCTGCTCTAAAGCTGCATTGATTATCAGGTTATATTGAGCCAACCCCCATCCTATTTTACAATTGAAAATGATACGAGTTGAAAGAAGAAAAAAAACTTAGTGTACTCTCTCTTTGTGCAATCATAAAAATGTATAATGATGGCATCTTTGAACTGTCGAGGAATTGACTCAGCTGATGAGATTAAGTAATTCAGTCAATTTTTTTATCAGAAGGCGGCTGTTATATTTGAAAATTTTGTCAAGGATATCATCCTCTCGACATGTTTTATCAGCAGACAGCAGTTTGATGGCAAATTTCCCTTCAGAACCTGATTAGGTCACTTCCAGTTTCTCAATGATAGGTCTCTGGGAGATGTCATCTATGTTAGAACTATCAACTATTCAAGATCTATTAAAAATGCACTCAAAATGCTGGGCTCAGTGCCTGATAATGTCCTTGCAATCATTAAAGAGACTGCCATCAAGAGATTCAACAGGGGATACACTATGCTCCTTTCCTGGGTCCAAAGAGGTTTTGGAAGAAAGATTTCATATTGTGCCTGCCAGCAGCATCTTGATAAGCCACAGCTATTTTTTTCAAACTAGTTTTGCTTCATATTGTAAAATTTAGTATGCACAAATGACTTCAGCATTATATTACTTTCTTTAATGGTTGAGTTCTTATTGCACATTCACTCTTTATAAAAGATATATATTTTAACTAACTTCAATTTTATTACATTCTCATTTTCATCAAACCAGGCCCAATAATTATCATGAATAAATCCTAATACCTGAAATAAAGACTTCTAGGAAGTTTCCAGATTATCTGCAATTTCAACAGACATGTTTATGATTTTGTTCGACTGGTAGTACAATTTTTATTGATATCTTGAACCTAATCAGTTTGTGATCAGGTTAGGTTAGGTTAGTTGATTTAATGGCATATCAACTCTTGATGTTTATTTAATGCCAAATCCGGTTTATACATATATGATTTTTAAGTGAATAGTATGTAGATAACATTTTTTAAATGAACCAGAGCTTGCAAACTGTTAAATGGTTTCAAGTATTGCTATTTATTGTTTGCACACAGTAATATGCTTTATTGTATTCCCATCTAAAACTGATGGTTTGATTTGCACACAGCTGAATAGTTTCAAGCATTGCTATCCAATACTAATAATCCAGTTTAATATTAATCATTTGTTTGCATAAAGTTAAATGGTTTCAAGTATAGTAAATGATTGAACAGTTCTATTTGACCCATAGATGGGACTCTAACAAGTACCATCACTCCAGGTTAGAATGGACCTGACATTGAAGGGGTACTTTACATTCCCCAAAGCTCCAGGAATGGAGCCTCATCATTAGATGCAGTTTAATGTCATGTCCAGTACACTTATGGGGGAAGTGTCTTATCTCTCTTCAGAGATGTAGACAACATATTCTACAGCCCAAGCTGACTTTGTTAGTGATTTGACAAGTACTCTGCTCTGTGGAAAGAACTAGTAGTATAGAGCTCGGCCTGAGCTCAAGAACAAACAATGATTTAGTCAATGTGAATGTTTCCAGCTAGTTTCTGTAAATTTACCTGTTGGAAAATTGTATTTATAATGTAAAGGTTAACTTCAGAGCAATGAGATAAAAGAAGAAAACTATTTGAATTCATTTGGCTTCCTCTATGAGAACCAATAACATTGTACCAAACAAGATTGTCACTATCAACCTGAGTGTAAAAATCAAATATAAGTAATACTTTGTCCTGGTGGTGAATCATTTTCAGTATAAACCTTAGATCAGCATAGGACTCCTCCATGGTTTCTTCCCTATTCAACTCTCAATTACCCTCCACCAAAAAAAAACTTTGCTTTCATTGAAGACCATCCAGCCTGTAAAAATATCTGCCATCTGGAAGGGTAATAGAGTAGAAACTCACCATTTAAAAGGATAGAGGAGTTAGCAAAGGTAAGCAAAAGTTGTTAACTGGAGACCATTTCAAATACTCCAGTAGCAATATCTCTTCCATTGAAAGTGATGAAAAAATATACGAGTACATAGAAAATGTAAGATTGCTATTGAAAGGTTACTAACCATAGGGAAATTTGATATCTGATAAAATAAAATAGGATTTCAACCAAACTGTAGCTGTGTTAGTACTATTGTATGACTGCACCATCTAGATTTTAACAAAGCACTTTGACAAAAAGCTAGATTAGAACTACACAAGGATGCTGTGTGATGTATGAAAAAATTCTGGAAGCAGTACCCCACAAAACAACATCTGTATGTCCACTTGTCTCCCATTTCACAAACCATCCAAGTAAGACTAACAAAACTTGCTGGGTACTGCTCGAGAAGTATGGATGAACTCAAAGTTCTTCTGTGGGGTCCCACAGACAGACACACCAGTGTTGACTGACCAGCAAAGACTTACATTCATCAGTTCTATGCTGGCACCAGATGCCGTTTAGAAGACCTACTATGAATGACAGCTGATAGGAATGGATGGCAAGAGAGAGAGTTAAGGGAATCTATGCTATCAGCATGACTTGATGATGATGATGATGATATATACACCAGCATATCTGTGTATATATATTTACGCAACTTCTACAATATGGACAGGACACAACACAAGGTCAATTCTTAAGCAGAATACAGTGGGTTTGAATTCAGAGTTTTCTTTCTAAGCTGGTTGCCACACTAAAACTAAAGAGCCCAGTCTTCTGTACTATTTTCCCATTACTGGAAAGAGAAGAAAGAGATTCATGCCTTTTTCATAGACATTAGTGCAGGATTTGAAGTTGGCTTGTTGAGTCCATTAACTACAATGATAACCATTTTATCATTTGCACTTCTGTGTTTATATATATATAAGCCACTTGTAATATGCGTGTGTGTGTGTGTGATTCAATATAAATGTTTTAACACTAGAATCCCTGCTGTACTATCAATATATTATGATAGATAAGTTTATAATGGTATTCCAATTTATATTTAATGTGCTGAATAAACATCTGAATATATATTTTCTCTATTTTTTGAGACTTTCTTTTTAGCCTTAGCAACAAATATCTGATTAAGATTGTATATACCTGCGTTGAATGGATGGTGAGAGTGGAATTTCCAGAGCTAAGATCTCTGTCAAACCACCCCTGTATTAAGTATATGAAGGAAGGTTTCAATTGTTATAATAATATTTCCAATATTAATGATTCTTCATAGTTATGGGCAATTTCATAAAGTTGTTATCCTGTATAACTGTTATATTATGTGTCTAGAGTTTTGACTAACTCATAAAAACCTTGAAAAGGTAAACTATATTAGTTTCACCAAATTCTTATAGCATTTCATGTACTGAATTTTTAATGAGTTTCTGGCTATAAGAAAAGAAGAGTGAGCTTTCATTATTTTCATTACAATCACAGCACAAACACAGATACAGACACACATGCAAGATCAAAATACACCACCAAGTAGATTAACTACTGCTCTGAAAAAGTTTTTAGCGTCAACTAGAAGCTGTAATTACAATGCTTTCAGAGGCAGGTTACAGTCGTGCAGCTGCTACACTAAGCACACACACACAATTATAGTTATATATAGATCTATATCCACGTGCACTGATATAAATAGATACAGATGTAAATATGAATGTATGATAACCTTAATAATCTTTGACATGAAATAAAAACAAGAATTTTTCTTTCTTATCAGAAAAACAAATATTTCAATCACTGAATCCTATGAAATTTTATATTATCTACTTTCAGTTAAAATGTATTTAGTTTACCAAGTGTTTCAGAAGGCAGAGAGCCCTTTCTGAGATAGGAGCAAATTTTTTCCCCCCTCAATTTATCTAATAAAGGGAAATAAAAATAATACAAATCCTATTTGAATCTAAGATAAAATGCAAGAAAGAAGGATGTTGTATAATATTATCAAACTAAAACTTAAACGGATAAACTTAATTGCTTTTTAGTAATTTGAAAAAATAAAGAGAAATTTTACTGTCACGTTAACACTTACAATCCTTAAACCCAATATTTCCGGCTGAAATCTATTTTACTATGCACCATAAGTTAAGTATTTCAAGCTAAGTGCTATTTTATCATACACTTTAAACCTAATAATTCAAATTGAACACTATTTTACTCTTACACTATAGGCTCAATATTTCAGACTCAGATATAATAATAGATATAGAGACAACTTACAGTCTTACTTTTAATGCCAGCCAGACCAAAACATTTATAGCTTGATCTCATGTAATTCATTACATAACTCTTTCAGCATGAATAGAAGCATTATCCTGACAAAATGAATGGTGGATCACCAATTGAAATACATTCAAGCTATTAAAATTGCATGTTTTAGCATATCCACATTTGGCCAATTGTCAACAAAATAGAATGCCATCTTCCTATAATATCCTATATGTACTAATCAAAAATTAAAAGCCTGAAAATTATTTTACTATACACCATACGTCCAGTATTTCAGGCTAAGTGCTATTTTTCACACACTTTAAGCCTAATAATTCAAGATGAACATTATTTTACTTTTACACTATCATAGCCATTCCATCTACGATACCCAAAATATCCAGTTAAGCAAAAACGCTGAGTCACCCATGACATCAGACATCAAAACATAGTACATATGTCATGAGTGAACTTTTGTTATGAACACACAAACTATTTTTCAGAAGGAGTTAATTCTGCTTGCCTTTCAGAGACAAAATTATTACCACAGGATAAAATACATTATATTTAAAAGTTCCTCTTCAAAATATAATAAAGTATCTCAATATTACTTATGTCTAATAAGGGAACTTCCTGTGTCCAGATATACTTCACTCGACCAGCAGAGTAGCAGCAGCCAACACAATATAAACACAGCAGGAAGTACCAAAAGTCACTTGGCAGTGAGGCTTCCCAGAGGAGAGGAATCTGTTACCTCTCCTGGCAGCATGGGGGCTGTATCCTCACCACCAAACCAAGCTACTGAATATAGGCTCTGTGGCCTTACTACTAGCTGAAGCAGAAGACATGGAATCCAACCAACCACAGCCGCAGACCAAGCTCAGCCAACCAGACCAATCACAGCTGCCTTTTCTCATTTAAATAGCTTTTCTCAGAGCTAATCTCAGAAAGTCTTCTGAGACCACTTTTGGTCTCCTCATACATCTTCCTGGCAGATACCATGAGATGATGATGCAGCAGCCAGCACCAACTGCAGACCAGCACTAGCTTAACCCAGCAGCTGTTCCTGCACAACCAAAAACCAGCACAAACTGCAGACCAGCTCCAGCTTAACCCAGTTGTCATTCATGTGCAACCAAGCTACAGCATCTGTAGCATCTAGTCCATGAGTGATTCACTGCTCAGACTAGCGTCAACACTTGAGGCTACATTGACCCCTCCCCGGCTAACCAAGGATTGAACAAACCAGGATATCAATTACACAGCTTCTGCAACCAGCATCTGCAACATCTAGTCCATGACCAACTTACTGCGCGGACTAGCATCAACACTTCAAGGCCACTTTGACACACCCCTGGTTAACCAAAGTACTGCACAACCAAGGCATCAATCATCCAGCCTTTGCAACCAATGCATCCACATCATTGACCATCTCCAGTAACATCTACAACCTGACCATACTGTAACACTTATTATCTGCAACAAGCACTGAGATTGTCCTCACCTTCATGATGTGCTGTCACCATAAACTAATAAACAACTGAGTCTAAGACTTTTTACACCCAACAGAGACTACACCAACATGATACAATAACCATGATTTCTACACCTTTTGTGTAAGATTCATTCAATAAAACCTGAATTTAAACTTATCCACTTGTTTCTATCATTTAGGGCACCTCGGGTGGTGTAATGGTTAGCAAGGTAGACTAGCAAACCTACACGAGTGAGTTTGATTCTTATTGGGTGCCCCATTCATGCGGCCTTGTGCGACATCTAAGCAAAAAGCTTAGTAAATTAACACTTGCTTCTATCATTTGTCCAGTTCTGTGTCAATCAACAAACAACAACCACAACATACAACCTGTTCGTGGGATTGACGCACACATATACTGGTCCTGCAACAACACTATAAACTCAATATTTGAAACCTGGAAATCATAAGAGATATAGGGACCACTTACAGCCTTACTTTTAATGAAATAGTTTTAAACAAAAGTGCTTGTACCCTGGAATAAAGTTTCAATTTTTAATGAATTTTATAAGCTCAGACACAGTATATTTCTGGGGCTACGGGGCTAAAAATTCAAAGAATTAAGATAACAGATTGATATGAAGAGGCTACTTTTTTAGATCACATTTTTCACAGATCTAAAATTGTATATGGTCATAGAGATGTATCTGTACAATGTACTAGAAAACTTGAAATTCATAAAAATTCATAATTAAATTATTTTTCCAATTTTTTAATGATAAATCATAAGTGCATTTGGTATGATCATATGAGTTACCTTAACACATTGTTTCCAAAAATTGTTAGAACTATTTTGATCAGAGAAATCAGTCCATTAATTAAAAACAAGATCTTTGGAGATTTGAAACTCTTCTCTAATTTTATTGTTTGATTGGAAATTTCATTTCATTTTTTTTATAACATTTTTATTCTTTAAAACTTTATTGCGCCATCATTACTATCAATTATAAGGAAAATTTAGTATGGTACACTTTTACTTAGCAATAAAGGAATTGATCAAATACTTTGTTTCAAGCTACTAATTGCCCAGTCAGCTGGAGCTGTAGATTACACCAAATGCACATCAGCAGAGGAGTAAGACAGCCCCCTCCCAATGAGTATCCTGGATATGACACTAAACAATCTGATTGAGAGGTTCCAATGATGTTGGAGCTTTGGAGAATGTGGAGTACCCCTTTATTGCCATCGCTCCCAGGTTCACTCTGCCCTAGAGTGGTAGCACCTGATAGGGCCCTATCTATGAGTCAAATAGAACTAAACTGCATACTTATGCTAAACTGAATTGTTTGAGATAGAACTGCTTTGACATATAACTGTGTGTGGACAAAAACTGTACTTGTACTAGATTGAATTGTTTGAAATAGAACTGTTTGTCTAAACTGAATAGCTTGAAACAGAAATTATTTTTGACAATTAAACTGTGTACATATGCTAAAATGAAATTGTTTTTGACATTGAAACTGTACTTATGCTAAACTGAATTGTTTAAAATAGAACTGCTTTGACATTTAAGTGTGTGTAAACAAAATCTATACTTATATTAAACTGAACTGTATGAATAAACTGAATAGCTTGAAATAGAACTGATTATTTATATAAAAATGGATTTGGCATGAAATAACCAACAAAGGTTGATATACCATAAAACCCAAACAACCAACAAACCAATCAAGCTGCTTAAAAGCAATTTGACTTCCTGCAATTTCAAAAATCTTCTTTACTGATTAATCCCATACATTTTCAGTGACATGGAGATTCAAGCTGCTGACCAGCCAGACCAAAACATTTATAGCTTGATCTCATGTAAATCATTGCATAACACTTTCAGCATGAATAGAAGCATTATCCTGACAAAATGAATGGTGGATCACCAATTGAAATACATTCAAGCTATTAAAATTGCATGTTTTAGCATATCCACATTTGGCCAATTGTCAACAAACTAGAGTGCCATCTTCCAACCATATCCTATATGTACTACTCAAAAATCATAAGCCATCACCTTTACCAGCATGTTTTGAAAAGGTCCATTTTACTAATTGTGGGCCATGCCACTAATGCTGGAGGTTGTCCAGATAAAATTTCTTCTAATCTGTGAAGAGGACCCTGTGTCAGACCTCATTCCACATCTGATGAAGTCTTACATATTTCCATCTGTATTGTTGGAGGATCATTTCCAGAACTTGATGCAGTGCACTCTATCTGAATTCTGACTTCTTAATTATTTTTCTGATGGTCTCTTTGAACCATCTTTACTGCCTTCAAATGAACCATATATTGATTGAGGGTTTACTCTTGTGCTTTGATAATTGTCCTCTTACCATGATTAGACATCTTAGGTCAACTGCCTATTGGTTATAGAATTTTCTGGAGTACACAAATATATTTTACAACTGACAGATTTCAATTATTTCTCTCATTTATTGCAAGTTGTTATAGCTCCTGATTCATAAATTTTAGTCTCTTTCCCATACTTTTTAGACATGACACAATTTTTAATAATGATGGAAACTGAATATTTAACCTTTGAAACCTTTGAATTGTCAATAAATTTAAAGTTTAGTGGCAATGAAAATTTTCAAAGATTAAAACTCCATTAAAACTAATCAACCAATGATCATTTTCCAACTCATTACCAATAGACAGTGTTATGAAATGGTAAGGAGTCCATTATTTTTCACTAAGGTAGTTATGCCAGTGTTCTTATCATGGCTGATAACATTTTCATAAAATTTCAGATTTTGTACTCTCCAGCCTTCTTCATGTGTCTATCACAGTCAGTAACTTGAGGAGGGATGAAGAGTACAATGACTGCAACATTGTTAATATAGTACCAACCAAGATGGAGGCACTTGCCCAATTACTAATCTCAGAAATTCAGACTGAAAAGATAGTGGATTTATTCCATACAAGTAAATAACTTTCTTTTTCTTTTGAAAGAGTAAAAATTGCTGTTTTTCACCACTGAAAACATTTAACCTAATAAATAAACTGTGCCTCACCAATTAATTAAACAAATAAATAATCTATGAAAAGTCTCAAAATACAACTCGCAATTATGCTTATTGAATCCATTGAAAAAAAAACTACAACTGTATCAGTTAAAAATTTTGGAAGTTTATTCAAAATTATAAAATAACAGCTATTCTGGCACATTCAATAAAACCTGTTGGAATAAAATTTGTCAGAATAGCAATCTCAAATTATCATTCATGGCAATACTTACTCATATTACATGTGGGCTGCAATATAGTCTCTATTAAAAATAAAAGATGTAGAGTTGCTTTTATTAAAGTTTACAATAAATATTCATTTTTAAAGGTTGCTTTGTATGTTTTTATAATTTATTTACAACAAGTTTACACTGTGCATGGTGTATCAAAAATAGTTGCAGGTTGGTTTGAAAATCTTATATACAGTTAAAAACTAATAAATGAGAGGATGGGAGTAATATTAACCTATATCTTTTAAGAATTTAACTTGGGTTTATAAGTCATTTTTTTCTTTTTTTTTTACTCAGACATGACAGCGAGAATTTAAGTGCATAAAGTGAAGAAGAGAATCATCTGCTTCTTGCAATGATTACTAATGTTACCTAGGCGAGATGAACACCCTTTTACAGTGAGGTGGTAAATATAATATGAAGTGTGAGACAGATCCCACCTAAAAAAAAGTCTGAGCCTAGTTTCTTATTACAATTCAAGTACTTTCTAGGTATGATTAACAAATGCAGAAAGTTTGGTTGAAATTGGGCCAAAAATTGCAGAGCCTTAGCGGTATGAAAGGACATTTGGTAAATAATAATCTGGTAGTCCTATGCTAGTCATGGTACTTGATGTGACTTTAGTTTCATGACTACCACATGCATTTCCAGCCAGTAGTTTTATCAACCCGTCTGTGACCACATTATATTTGAAAGAAGGAGAATGACATAATCTATCTAGAACTTTTTTGATAATTGAGTTTGTTGGGTGAAACAAGTTGCCCGGGTGTTGGCAACTCAAAAACAAGAAAAACCTTCCATTAACAATTAACAACCAATTATTGAAACACAATGGTGTAACAATAGTATATACAATATATATATGGAAATTTTATTGCTTTTTGTAGTATTTGAGAGACAGACAAATGAGGTATCTGGCTGGGGTAGTCTTTCTATGAAACTCACTTTTTCAGAGAATGAGGCTTTTGTTGGAGAGGCTTTAGTGCTTGGAGAGATTTCTTTTCTTATTCTCCTGTCTTTGGAATTGTTTTCAGATTTTCTCTCTTTAACTCTAAAAACATATTTCTATAGTGGATTCCCCAGGGAACAAACATTCCCAATTAGCTATCCAATCACAGATCATTTCATAATTTTCTACTACTTTTTGATTGGTCAGCCAATTAAAAGTGCTGATCTACTTCAGTGGGAAGAATATCACTTCCACATATCAAATTTTAATCGATCATCCAATCAAGCTTTAATATAGGGGCTTGGTTAATCAAAGGTCCCAACACACACTTTGTGAGAGGAGAACCCTTTTTCACATGAAACAAAACAAAAATCAAAGGTTTATTCAATCTATCTGAAGCCCAGATTTGATCTTTAACCCCAACAGGTGGGCAAGAGTTAGTTTGGAACTTCATGATTTTAAATGGGTCAATGCACCAACAAACCCCAATGTCCTTGAGAACATACTGACTTTTTGTTTTGAGAATTTGAAAGTACAGTTTGTACAAGTCCCTCAATGACCTTTTGAATTGACTTTTGAATTTTGTTCAAAGTAAATATGTGGGGCATTCAATAAGTTTCCAGACTTTTTTTGTACAGGCATTTAAGATTGTCGTAGACTCTTGAAAATCTAATATGTTATTGCTATACATCTTATGAGAAGGCTGACCAATTTTTAGGATTTTGGCTTCAAATAAACAGCTACAGCAGCAATTGGAATACACCCTACTAAAGCCTGATTGTCACAGATGGTGAATTTCAAAAATGCAATCAGAATGTGAGGACACTTTAGAAGAATGATATGCAATAAGATTCTGTTTTAAACTTGGAAAATATGCCATGGACATGTATGGAATGCTTCAGACTACTTTTGGAGCATCTTGCCTGAATCGAGCATCAGTTTTTGAGTGGCATAAGAGATTCAAGGAAGGCACGGAGTCTGTGAGGGATGATGAGAGGTGTGGGAGGAGTAACAAAGTCAATAGACCAGAGATGATTGGCCAAACGGTTAGGGTTAGGGTTACTATGTTGAGGTTTTATGGGAGTTCAGGAAGAGATTCCTAGGGAAGAGGCCAGCACTCTTCAAATCGGGTCAGTGGCATTTCCACCAGGACAATGCACCAGTCCACAACTGCATCCTTGTCACAGACTATTTGACCAAGATGGGCATCAAGACAGTTCCTCACCCTCTCTATAGTCCAGACCTTACTCCCTGTGACTTTTGGTTATTCCCTAAGCTCAAAGGTTATGAGTCAATTGAGAAGATGAAAGAGGCTGTGATGAAGGCCATTGACACACTCACACAAGAGAACTTCCATGAGGCTTTCCAGAAGTTGTTGGAACAGTACAACAAGTGAATTGCAGTGGGAGGAGACTAGAGTTTCATGTGTGTACAATCAATAAAAGTGCCCATACGAAAAAAGTCTAGAAATTTATTTAAGGATACTTGTAAGTCTGTTTTATATTTTTATAAAAGGAAAATTTCATTTCCCAAATAAAAAAATGCCTCATGCTCTCCATAAGTTTTTAGCACCGGCGAATACCTCATATTGTCATAATTTCTAAATATGAGTTATGTTTTAAAAAATATTGAGACTGAAATTGTAGTTATCAAGACAGAAATAAACAACTCAAGATTAAATGTTAATTTTTTTCAAAAAAGTCTCCTTGGCATTAAATACTAATTACAGTGAATTTCTCTTAAATTCCTCTTTTGATATGCTAAGAAGCTGCACCATCATATTTCCCCATCTTAAATCTTACTCTTGAGATGAATTTTCAGTTTAGAAAAAAAGTAAAGTCAAATAAATCTAGAATGCAGAATGCCACCTATGCATAATCTGTTGGTTCACAAAAAACTGTAGATCAAAAAGTATTGAGACAGGCTTCATATTTTTTTTAAAATTGGCATTGACTCATCTAGAAAACCATCTAGTGTATAGACATTGTCCCTTTATAATATAAGTTGCCAAGCTGTACACAAATTTTCATTTCAGTTCTAAAATTCAAAAAAATTAAATTTTTAGTCTTTAATTCATGTATGAAGAAGCCACTGTCCTAACATGCAGGATAAAATAATAACACTTACCAGCCTGGTGGTCCGGCTGGCATCCAGCTGGCAGACAAAAATATGTCAATGAGCAAACCAGTATATATGCACTCTAGCTTAGCCACTCCTGGGCTGGCAACCAATTACTGCCTAGGGGATGGACTAAACCACCTGCACATCAAGGAACACCCTGATGTGCATATAATCTTCCCTTTCTCATGCTCAAGTCAGTATTCACCTCGATGTGTAATTCGACACGTGTGAACTACATTCAAGTACAATATACAACAGAACTTCGACAATGTTGAAAGATCTAAAAAAAAGATTATTTTAGATTGTTCAATTTAGAGTAGTGCATTGGTTATTATTACATTTTGGCCTTCTTTATGTGCCTGTCATATTACGTAAATTTCTAAGAATCTTGATGACTAATGGTTCTGATAGACACTTTTGAAGAAGACCAAAGTGGACAACAGTCAAAATGTTATGTCTATAAATAAAATCAAACACTTGTTTGGATAAATCAATGTATAAGTTTATGATAATTTATCGGATATATTTTTCCATCTGTTATCATGTAATTCAAGAATGGCTACAGCTATAGCCATCAAACTCTCTTTGGTTGCTGATAAGACCTCATTACATGTTTTTAGCTCATTTAAAAAAAAAAATCCCAAACTTTTAAACTTTTCAGTAAGGGGTTTAGTTTAAGTATCATGTAGCGTTGGGGGGACAGCAAGGACAGGTTAAGGGATAAGCAACATTTAACTTCACTCAATCATTGATGGTTGAGGAGAAGAAAACATTAAAAGAATCATTTTAAACAGGAAATTTTTGTTACTTATACTTTAAGCATTTATTCTGCTGAAAGGTTGTAGAAAGTTGATGAAAATTCTGCAAAGTGTGGTCACTTGTTACTTCAGATGTTTGTTTTGTTTCAAAACTTAATTGAAAGTTAACTAACCATTAACAGTCATAGGTTTGGTGATCTTGAAAAACAATGAATAGTCTTGGTCAACACTTGCAAATTAGGGTCATAACAGCCTACAATATTACAAACCTACTTGTTTGTTTTTAACTCATATTTTTGAAAAGATATTAATTTGATTTTTCTTTTTGACCATCTACATTTTACCATATTTCTATGCCTAATAACAGCTTACATATTAACATGGATTACAAGTAAAATTATGTACCATTTTTCTTTGCATACCACTCATGCAGTTGACACAATAAACACAAATCACCTTTCTAAGGCTTTTTCTCTTAAGCAAGAATTCTAAAACCAACTGCTTTTCAAGGTACCTTCTGCCTTATGCAGACACTCAAAATAAACCCTTTTTAAAGGTTTCTATGCCTTAGACAGGAAATCCTAAGCCATCTCAGAAGAGAAACATTGACAGGAAATTGACAAAATGCACTATTCACATCCAACCTTTATTCAACCAACTACAAATTTTTTAAGCATGCCAAAAATCTTCTGTCAGAAAAAGTCTTCAATAACTAAACAGCAGCTTAAAATACCGTTTAGTCAGCGTCCAAGTAGTGCATCCATACAGCAGTAACGACACGACCGCAGCCTGGAAAAAACTGCATTTCATTTTATCGGTCAGGTTTGATTTCCATATTATTGAAAGCCTATTGATAGCTGTCCATGCCTTCATTAGCCGTGTGTCAATGTCTTTTTCGGTTGATGAGACGCTGCTTCCTAGGTAGGTGAATTTGTCAACCAGTTTCAGGGAGGTTCCGTCTAGTGTGGAGATGTCGCCTTTCTGATTAAAGCACATAAATTCAGTTTTGTGTGCATTGACATGGAGGCCAATGCCTGCAGCGGCTCATTCCAAACTATGCAGTAGTATTTCGGCTTGGTTGGGTATATTGGCCAGTAGCGCTATGTCGTCGGCGTAGTCGGCGTCGGTAATTGTTTTAGCGGGGTACCTTCTGCTTCTTTTCTTTGTCAGCTCAAAGCCGTTTTTCCTAATGTTATCGATCGATGTCCTAAGTATGTAGTCTAGACAGATGATAAAGAGGTATGGGGCAAGCGTGTCCCCTTGTAGTACTCCTGCTACAATGTCGAAGTAATCTGTGTCTCCATCCGGTGAACGTACTTTCACTTTGGTGTTTCTGTAGAGAATCATTATTGCTGCTACGGTTTCTTCTGGTAGGCTGTATGCTAATAGAAAGATACTATTTTGTAAGAGTCAAGACTGATTAGGTAGTAAGTAAAGTAATAAATTCACTTTGGAAAAAATTGTTGAATTTTTAGAGATACCTTGTAGCATTGACAAAAATCACATATTCCTAATAAGGAATTTCCAGACTTTTTCCCTGAACCAAAGATGAGTTATCAGACAATGAGCAAGATATAGCAAAGTCTTTCCAAGTAGTATTGACCAGAGTAAATGAACACCTGCTTTCTTAAATGGTTACATTAATTATTAAAAAAATTAGCACTAAAGTTAAGAGCCTGCATTTGTGGACATCAGCAAGTATCTGCCATAACAAACCACATTTTTCTATTGACAAGAAGAACTATCCCCACTCCTTACCTTTGTTCATCTGATAAAACATGTCGACTTGTTTTTCATTAGACTGGTTATTGTAAAAGATGTTATAGTTGCTAATATTCTTGAGTCAATATATTTTTGTTTTGCCAAACCCAAAGAAAGTATTAGTTGAATATCAGGCAAATTTACAATTTCTTTTTTTTAATTAAAGGATTACATTAACATGTTTAATTAAGAATAAAAATAAAAGAAAATAAGTAAAAAAAAGAAAAAGAAAAATATATTCACCTCTATTCACCATAAAACTAACCAAACAAACAAATTTTAGAAGGTTAATGGTTCTTCTCACTATTAATAGACAATCTCTGTCCTTACTAATATTACTAATTTTGACTTGTAATTCTTAATTTTTAGTTATTTTTTATTATCACAATTCACTCAAAAAATCTATAGCAACAAGGAAACAGTACAAATCAAAAATAATAGAGGAAAAGCTCTCACTGAGATTCAATCTTGAGGAAGGCTTAGTTAAATGCACCAGCAGCTTTAACCACCTGAGTTATAAGAACCCATTAGATTTGTTGTTCTTGCTTTTCAGACTTTACATTTATTTTTAATTGTAGCAGTGTTATTCATCATTATCAAGTCTGACAAATATTTTCTTTCATCTTGATATTTGAGTTGCCTTTTTATCCTAATTCACTCAGTCAATCTATGTTAATGCTGATTGAAGATAATAAAGAATCAACTCTTTGAGAGATGTAAACTCACATCCTCTTTGCTGGTTAAATGCATCAATGGCTCTAATTAGCAGAACTTATTGGTTGACAATTCAAAATCTAACCTTTTAAACTCACCTTCTACACCTCTTTACCTAATCTTTCTTAGTGCCCTATTTGTTGTTATTGCTTGTTACACTATGCATTTATGCAACCACTCCACCATGGGAAGAATGCAATATAAAGTCAATGTTTAAACCAAGTACAGCTAGTTTGAATTCAGAGTTTTCCTTCTAGACAAGTTATCATACCAAGGCTAAACAGCTCAGTCTGTCCAACTCTTTATGAATAACTGGGGAGGAGAAGAAATAGCTCCATACCTTTTCTAAGGATGTTAGTGCAAAGTAAAATGCAAACAACCTCATACAGAATTTGAACTCTGCTTAGTGAGTCTATTTCATATGAAAATAACCATTATGCTATGCATGCTCCTTTGTTACATGAGTATTGTTTGTAACATATTTTTTAAACAAAGTTTGGTCAACCATTATTAATTTCGGTCAGGATTTTCTTTCATCTTAAATTTTAACTGCAACTGAAAAAAAAAACCGAGATAATATGAGTCAAAATCTCTGTAGTGATATCTATCTAACTATGCACCTTGCTATTATAAATTGACATATAGTGTTGGCTACATTTTTTTTAAAACTAAAGACTTTAATAAAGTTTAAGAGTATAGGAAGAGAGAAAAACATCTTAAATATATTGATAGAGAGCAAGGTGACAGAAAATGTAGGAAGGAGGCCCTATTCAGTTGTACCTTTTGTTTTATATGCTATGATAATAGCTACAAGTATTGAGATTTTGAAGGTATCTCACAGAATGTGAGAAATTGAAAAAAATGAAACACTATCAGACTACATTGCCCAAAACTCTTTTAAGCTTTTAAACCCAAAAGTGAATGACCATCAATTGTCAATTATTAAATCTTAAAACACAAGGCAGAGTAGAAACTGACCACTGTCATTAAAAAAAACTTTCAGAAGAAATAGTATCATTAAAATATTTATTACATGAGCTTAAAAAACTTACAATTGATTAAAATGAAAATACTTTTCATACATCTTAATGATAAAAGGAAGACAAAAATATTTGTGATCAATTACATATTTATGCATATATTCATCTCAAAATATGTACCTACATACATTAGAACATACAGATATTTGTCTATGAATATACAAGAGGTGCTGAAAAAGTTCTCAGCCTGACCAAGAAGGGAATGATCAACAGCTATGAAATGTACATACTCTCTTACATAACCATTCCACAGTTCAACGGAAATGGCACCATTATTCTTCTAGTTTCTTTAACCTTTTCACACAAAAAATTCAATAATAAATTTTAAAAAATGAGGTACTTCTTTTTTTGGTAAAGTGAAGAACTTTTCAGCACTCTCTCTCATGCTATGTATGTGTGTAAATACAGAGACAGATTTTGATATACATATATCAATAGAAATCTTTAATAAAAATGTGAATGTGTCAATGTACAATGTGTGCTCCCAAAAGCAATGCTTCCTATTCATTTCCACAAAAACTAGAACAGATACAAGGAATAAAATAACACTCTGGGATAAAGCAAGTTCTCAGCTAGAAAATCTTTTTGTTTCTACATAGTTATTACAACTGGTGGGGCATTTTTGACAACAATGAAAAAGAGTATCTATGGTGCACTCATAAAAATCAGAACCAGTAAAGTGAATCAATTTTTTGCTTTAGCAATGATGGTATCATTGTCAGGAAAATATTGTCTACATAAACCATCTTTCATCAGCCCAATTTACATGTATGTCCTGATCAAGGTGCTCTTTATTTCATAGGTCAACATCTGTGTTTATTGCAGCTTGTTACTCATATTCCTGTGTTACTGCATTACCATTGCCTGTGTTCACACCCACTGTTTGGTCTCTAAATAAATAGCAAGCAATAAGTAAGTAAACTCGGTGACCTTAGTCAAGGGTGACTCAAAGTCTCCCTTTTGAATAGCTACTACACTGAGGTATAAGGCAGGGCACTACTCCATTTTCTGGATTGCTCCACTTTACCCTTGATCCTTACCTTAGAATACAGTGAAGCAAGGTGGCATCAAATACCATTTTTTGAGTCTTTGATATGACTTGACCAGGGATTGAACCCCAATCTCTCAGACTATTGATGAACACTCTACTCATTAGGACTGAATGTCAATAGGTGTAATTTTTTTCCACATAAAGGATTCAATGACCCACCACTGTTTTCATGTCATGGCATTTTCTCACCCAGTTGCTATATCAGTTTCTTTGGTTTCTTTGTTTAATGGCATATCAACCTTTGTGGGTTATTTAATGCCAAAGCCATCCTTGTAGAAGAACAGTAGAGGTATTATTTAACCCATAGCTAGGGGAATAAGGGTGCTCATACCTTTCCAAAGAATATTATTCTGAAAAGCAACCAATAATGGGCTATTAGCATGAAGGTTCAGTCTCTACTGGTATGCCACTAAGCTCCACCTCTGATGTGGTACATAAAATAAAAGGTATTATTTTTTATAAGTTTGATTGTTTAATGACATATAAACCTTCTTGGGTTATTTAATGCCAAATTCATCCTTCTAGAAGGACAGAATGCATGCACTTGTATATTGCTGAACAAAGTATAGAGCCAATAATGAGGACCATATGGAAAAAAAGTATTTTGTTGCTGAAAACTTGCTCTATCCAATGACATTTTTGAATTCATTGAATCTGTTATAGTTTTCATGTAAATCAATTGCAGGGACTGCTCTCATACATGTAGATAAATTCTGATATACATATATTAATGGAAATCTTTACTTCAGATTGCTATGTGATGGAATTCATGTATGTATATTGATATTTTTATTATTTGGGTAATGTCAATTTAGCAGAATAAAACTGTATTGACTGCAATAGAAATTAAATTGAATAGGAGCAAACTTATAGAGGAAATGCCATCAACTAGAAGTTCAATATTAGAAAAATCTAGCCTTTATGTGGAATTGAACACTGACTGCTGATAAACTCCCCAAAGCAGACTCTTGCATGTATGGAGTGAAAGAACAATTATAGAGTATATGATGATAGAGGAATTTTAGTACTGTGTTGATACTTCTAATGTTGCCATTACAGCCATTGTGGTTATCACTCTTTGTTGGCCAAGGCTTTCAAAACCCAATTACAGCTACTCATAAACCGTGTGTCAAGGCTTTATGATAACCAATAGTCATTTCTTTTATGATGGATAACATTGAAAAATGTCGTGAGTAAATGGAGTAAACGATGTACAGCAATACATTATTGAAACACATTATAATTAGCAATGGATAATGCTGATCATGTAACAGCAGCCAGTCAGATGATAAAATGTGCTGGCTGTAATGATT